>JACJUY010001060.1:1708-12333 GCA_014220935.1 Platorchestia sp. MABIK | reverse complement strand
AAATTTAGCTTCGTAATTTCATATTAAATATGATACCTATCCGTGCTGTGTTCTTCGTCTTTAAATTCATACTGAAAAAATAGTTACGAACCCCCTCTGCTCATAATCCTATATTTCAATACATCATACAGTGTTCCGCAGAACGCATTTGTATTATCATTTGATTGCTAGATTCATCGGCATGTATATGTGTATGTTTATAGGTGGGTATGTGCATGTATGTGCGTATTTATATGCTAATATCTATATATTTGTGCACTAAACTAGTAACTAGAAATACCGCTTTTTTCTACTCACTCTCAACTTGGAACATTACCTAACTCGTCATCTCCCTTTATTATTGTCAAGCATTCACAAAAAAGTATTAATTTGTTGTGTGATCACCCATTTATGTTTTATCAAGATGCTAATCAACTATATGACCGTTTTGTTGAAATTTTTTAATTAGAAAAACAAAACTTGTAATTTTCGTAACTTTCATGCTTTTACGTATACTGGTATCCGTGTGCATGTGTGTGTCTTTGTGTGCGTACATTCATGTATTTGTACTTACATCCATAAACTTACCCACAACAGTTTTTTGAAAATTTCTGATCAAGCGACTTGCATTTGTTCTATAAACTTACTGTGTGGGGTAAAGAGCGCTCTTTTAGGCAGTCAGTTCACTTTTTCCCATTTTCCATGCTCAGTCGAAATGAATTTTTTTAATATCTACCGAAACAAATGATTCTAATATTATCCCATGATATCAAGAAATGCAAAGCTTATACATTATGTACATGTAAACAGTCATTAGTGTTTTCAACCCACAAAGTTCATTTTCTTCATTGTTTTCATGAGTTAACAAGCGCTATTCAACCTAAATAAACCAGCTATAGGATACATTTTTAAGTGTCTTTCCTCTCCGTTTTTGCGCAAGTATCAAACTGGACCGTCATGGTACTCATGTACGTTTATCATTTACAAACATTTTGCACCATTTTTCGGAGATGATGTGACATTTTCTAATTTGAAACCCTTATAGGACATTCATGTTTTCGTCTATTATTCACGTCCAAAAATGTTTTTGTTAGGCTTATGTAGTGCAAATTATCAAATCATTTCTTATGCTCTAAAGTATATTATATGACAACCCCAACTAGGTGGTTGATTTCTTTAATTATGTTGTACCTTGGAACCTTCGCCGTGGCAGAGTGGTTAAAGGCCTAGCCCATCCGTGAAGGTTTCGAGGGTTTGAATTCCTGCGCGGCGATTTCCCCGTTGGGTATAAGGGAAAACTCAAGCACAATACCCCACTCAACCCAGGTGTCGCGGAAATGGGTACCGGCTTTACGGGGGAAACCGTCATGGTGTCCTAGTGTTAGTTAGGAGGCATTTGAAAAACCAATATACAAGATAATATGTATCAGGTTTGATTGGAAATAAAGCATCCTTAGATGCCGATGTTTGTTTGTTTGTAGAACAATCGCTTTCATGTTTCTGACTCAGGTAGACTGTTTTATGACACTATTATTAGCATGGAAATATCATAAATTCGTGGCGTGATAAAAGATATTTTCTCCGAGTCCCTCGATTGGAATACTCGTTTATGCTGACTAGTTAACGCTTATATTTGCACACATGCAAACTTATATATATGTGTACGTGTGCACGCTATGTGTGCGTATATGGGTGTATGTGTCACTACCTAATACATCATTTCACTTCATTGTTGTAAAGAATTTATAAGAAACATATATATATGGTGAGTGATCACCCATATAAGATAAATAAGATGCTTATCAACCAATGATCTTCTCGTTACAATATTTAATTAGGAATCGTTACAATGTTTAATTTGAAATTGTAAGATGCAACACATACTGAAAACGCAGTTACGAACCTTCTTTGCCATTTCCCTATATTTCAGTACATCGCACAGCATTTTGGTAGAACTCATACGCATTATGATTGCCTCGATGCATAAGTAAGCATTTGTGTATGTATGCGTGTTAAGAGTATGTATGTACGTGGGTATGTATGCGCGTGTACATGTGTATATATATGAACATGTATATATATATACACACGTATGTACTAAATTAGCAACTATAGATTCGGGTCTTTTTCTGATCACTCTCATGTCGTAACATTACCTAACTCGTCATCTCTTTATTATTGTAAAGTATTTACGTAAAAATATATAAATATATTGTGTGATCATCTATTTATGTTTAAATAAGATAATTACCAACTAATGACCGTTATATTAAAGAATTTTTAATTAGAAAACAAAACTTGTAATTTTCGCAATTCTCATGCTTGAATTTTTTTCATGCTTGCTCGGAAAAAAATATTTATGAACATGTGCCGATACAAGCAGTTCTAATATTATTTTCTGATGTCAAGAAATTCAAAGCGTTATGTGAAGTACATGTAAACTGTCATGAGGGTTTTTACCCCACAAAGAAAATGCATCGCCAAAGAAATCGTGTTGTCTATTATTATTGTAGTTACATATATCATCAAATCTAGATTAAGCAACATTAGGAATACATTGCTCTCAATCATTTGTTTTCAACTAGTGACATGGGGATTCCAAACTCATGTGTGTGTATCAGATAAGTGTATTTACTATAAGATATTTTAAAAACCAATGATGTACCATCTTTTTTGTACCATCTTTATTGGAAATTAACTGTTTTTCTTTTTAATTATTACTTACACGCAAAAATGAAATTCATGGCTTGATCAGCATACAGACAGAGAGAACAAATTGTTCCCTAGCGCTTTATTTCACTTGTCTGTTTATATTTTTCATAAGTCTATTCACAGAAATGCTCTCTGGGGTCGTGAGAGATCTATTTTTGAATCATTAAGCAAGCGCAATGTATATTTATTTCTGTAATTTATTTCAGTGTCAACTTATCGCAAATTTTCAAAAGACAATATGTTGGCATGTATCTCACGTGGCAACGTTTTTGAAAATTTTCGGTTTTCTTTCTTTTCTTTTTTCTTTCTTTTTTCATGCCGATTATATGAGCAGACAGTATGCGACCTGTTAACACGAAGCTTTTAATCAAATAAAACTCGATATATCAGCAAATTAAATTATTACACTGGTTCAATGTAAAAAAAAGATCTATCACAACTCCAGTGAGCATTGAACGTTTCTGTATCCTATAATGTAAATAGACTAATAAAAATAAGTGTGATCTGAGTTTAGGATTCATAAACAAGTTATCGCACTCATCGTTTGATGAACAAGCTCTGCATTTCATTTCTGTGTGTATGTTTATTTATTTATTTGTGTTAGATGTGCGTCTTGTCCTATGTTTTTATAAATACTTATGGCCAATTGCTTTTCACCACTTGAAAATAATATAGGACGGTATTTCGGTAAAGTCTTTCATGTCTTTTCTTCTTTCGTTTAACCTTTAGCAAAGATCCTCCGAGCATTAGTATTTAATGTATTTGTAAGCTTTTAGTCATTTTGCCTTAGATAAGAAATCTATATTCATATTGTTTCTTTCAATAACATAATTAACCCATATCTCGAATATTATCCTCTTCGAATGGTTTGTCTATCAATTAAGGACTTCTATGTTGAGAAATTTTGAAAATCTAATGTGCTGTTATACATTTCACGTATCGAATTTTTAGGAAATGAACAGTTTTTTATATGTAATCGGCATGGATGTCATAATAGATATTCTAATATTTATGACAAAGTAGCACCAACTGCGAGCAAATTAGCAAATTGTGCTCGCTTTGTTCTCTTCAGCATGAAGAAAAATTTAAAAAGCCTGAAACACTTTACTGAATTTTCATGTTGACATGCGATGCGGGACGTGCCAAGCTTGCACACATCTGATTTTTTTTTTCGTACCTCATGTCCGGCGATGCTAACGTTTGCTTAAAATTGTAGCGGAATTTTCCACTCGGGAAATGTGAGTGCTGATGCCGAGATTCATAACGCGAGCGAAGATCTTTGATAGCTCAGCAAATTAAATTTCTGCTCAGATCCTGATTGCCTCAGCATATGATTATTGGCGAAATCCTCGGATGATGTTGAAAAACTTTGTGTTTGCTTTTAATTGGCTTAAAATTGGCTAAAAAGGGAACTTCTGAGAGATAAACTTCTCTGGCACTGTGTGTGTTTTTTTTCATTGGACGTGCATGCTTCCATGTCCTGTCTTTGCGCAGTGGCCATGCTGATGGTGTCGGTTCCAAGTTCAGGTCTGTGTGGTTGTGCGAGCGGAACGAGAGAGTGGGGATCAGAGAGCACGGCTGCGCGGGTCCTTGTCGTTGGCCAAGCCCTCGGTTTAAGCCCGTGGTTTAAGTACGCTAAGCGTCCTCGGCTAAGCGCTAAGTAGAGACCACAACACCCAATATGGGTAACAAGGTGTCGTCAGTGAGCGTAGACTTGCTCACCACTGCATTAGTCCAACATCAGGGACGATTGTCGGACGATTGGGTCCGTGCAAATTCCCATTTGGATCTGTTGCCGGACCGTGTGGCGGATCTTCTGTTGATGGCAACCACGGTGCTAGTGATTGCTCTAGTGGTTGTGGTGTATTACCTCAGCAAGGAAATAAACGTGCTAACCGAGAGAGCGCGTTCAGAGGATTTTGTGCTGAAAAAACAGTTCCTGCAAACACTGCCCACAGTTCGGAACAATTCAATTGCATCAACTGCGGATGTGCACTGTGTAGTGGTATATGGCAGAAGCGTTACCGTGAGATTGCCTGCCAGGCCAAGACGGTCCCGGCGGCCCAGGCGTCCATTACCCACACAGACGGTCCAGACGGCCAGTTATACGCTGGTCACAGACGTTTAGACTACTTTGGTACTAATTGTTTTACCTAAATATCTTTTTACCTTTAATACGTGTTTTACCCTTACACCTTTTTACCTATATATCTTCTACCTATAAATCGCACCTATGTTTTTGACGTGCCCTTGAGGATTAACCAGACCTTTCCCTTTGGTAATTGTTCATTTGGTTCTCAATTTGTTCGTTCATTTTGACTACTACCTATTAATCCTTCATTTTTTTGCTTTTATTGTGCAAATACTTTTGTTCGTGTAACCATGGGTGTGAGTTGGTGTAACCGGCTGAGTTTAAAACTTGAAATGTTTTTTTTCTCTTCGCTATCAACGACTTTATATGATTTGTGGTAGTAACATCTTCCAATTTTGCGGTTTCTAAGCTTTTTTTGCGAATTATTATCGTGTTATTTACTAATTCATTTATTTTATTTGTTTCATTTTATATACCGTCATAAATCCGATGCAACAGAATGTAGTACTTTATTGTTGCGAATCCAAGTTGTTAACATGTTACTGCAAATAAGCAAGTTTATTTTTATTCTTGTGGTGTGATTTTGGGAATATGTTTCTGTAGTTATTTCTAACTGCGGTGCTGATTCACGTTATCATTCCATTAAATCACTTTATCGATGTTCCGATACTGATGATGTTCAGCGCAACCTGAAGCCACTCGGTGTTAATTTGTGTTTTCTTAAAATTGAATTAACTATTTGAAATTTCGGTTCTGGGAAAGGTTCCTCGGGATGTGTTAACTTTATCCCGTGTATTTTTGCGTTGTGAAATTACTAATTAATTTCTTGATGAGTTTTAAACCAGCGTTGCATAATTACTATCGTGTGCTTACTTACGTTGTTCTAAAATCATGTAGCGTTTAATTGCGTTCCTACTAGTATGTTAAATTTTAACTTTGAAGAAAATGGCATTTTATGTTATATCGCTTCAGCTGCCCTCTTTAACGTTGCATCGCATTGTTGTATTTTAACTGCTTTTATAGCGTTGTGTTTACGATTATTTTTTTCATTATGGCGGACTGTGCTACCTTTGTTGCTTTTATCATATTATTAATTAACTGAATTTATGTTAGCAAGCAATCTGTGCAGTTGTGGTACATGCATTTTGATTAGAGATTTTGGTTTTTATTCTTTTTGAAGCCAAAAACTTCGTCTTTATTTTTTTATTTTGTCTTGTGGGTTTTCGTATGTTTTTTTAATCAATTAATTGTGGGTCAGTTTTGTTGGGAGGGGGGAGGGAGTTATGTAAGCACGTATATGCGTTTGTCCCTTTACCCCGTTTCGCTAGTACATAAATATACTCGTCGCATATTTACACTCGCATGAGAACATCACGCTTCCCTCAGTCAGTACCAGCACAGTCCGCCAAGCTCGGGTATCAATAAAGCCTGCCAGTCGGACCAGCGTTATTACCTTATTACCCATTGCGCGGCCGCCACTCACCAGCGGCACACAAAGAAATCATTGAGAGATTGACACAGAAACTGTTTGAAGTGAAATAGCCTTCACATCGATATTTGAACCCTCACGAATGTACGATAATGACCAATGTCGTTGAAAGTTTGATATTTGAGAGTAAAATATAATACTTGTAAAACGCTGACTTTCTGCTTCAAGGTGCATAAACCGGAGTGAACTTGGTCACCTCATGACTAATTAATAGAATTTATCACTAAATTTTACCGGCATAGATAAAAGAAAAACGAATGAGAAGAAAGACTTTAAACAAGAAACATCGCAATATGCGGAAAATGCATAAAAGACACATAATTACCGAGAATGAATAACAGAATTCATGGAATGAGTACAGGTACGAGCAGAAAAGAAAAGAGAGAGAGAAAGAAAAACCGTTTTTTTTTAAAAAAACGTTGACGCATGAGATACATGATAACATTTTGGTTTTAAAACTTGCTTAATATAAGACGTCCTTAGACAAATGTACCGAACGAGGAGTACTAATAGACAAACTATACGTGGGGTACTAATAGATAAACCATAAGAAGTGTACTATAATAGACATATTATCCGAGGTGTACAAATAGACAAACCATACGAGGCGTACTAATAGACAAACTATATGTGGCGTGCAAATAGATTATCCCTGTCAAGAGCTAGTTAAATCAAAAAGATCATTTCTTGGAAATTTTATATCCCTTTCTGAATTCCTAAATTATTAGTTGAATCGAAGACAAAAAACGCTATACCGAAGCAGATTGAAAAACCGTCGTAAATGACTGTCAAGTATTGAGAAAAAGTTAGTCACAAAGTACTTTATAAAGAACATCGTGCAGCACAGTACGCACATCTAGAAACGCGTAAAAACTTACACGCAAAATGAAATTCATGGCTTGTTCAGCATTCGCACAGAGAGATAATTTTTGACGAGCGCTTTATTTCATTTCATTTGTCTGTTTGTATTTTTCATTTTTTCTCTTCACAGATGTACCCTCTGGGGTAGTGATCGATCTATTTTAGAATCATTAAGCAAGTGCAATAAATATACTTATTTCTGAAATGTGGTTCAGTGTTAACTGGCCACATAGCTTCAGGTAAAGTGTAATGTGTCTTGAGGTTTTGTTTTTACGCAAAAATAAAAATAGAAACATATCTATGCAAATGCGTGTATATATATGAACATGTTTATATATGCACACACACACATAGACACACATGTACGCGTGCGTACACACACACGCACCCATCTACACACACATTTTCATATATAAACGTATTGAAAATGAAAAACAAGGCGAAAATCGCTACACGTAAAGTCATTTTTATTAAAAATGATCAGATAAAGCTGAACGTTTCGGACTAACTGTCCATCTTCAGCAAAAATCTCTGTAAAACGAAACCAAAAGAGGAAGAATTAATGCACTAATGAAGTTTCTGTAAAAAATCTAAACCTTGAAAAAAAGGTTTAGGTTTAGATTTTTTTCAAGGCTCAGGTTTTTCTTGAAGTATTTCTTTATAATATAATATTCAATAACAAATAAAATAGTAATTTCTTTTTTCTTTAAATGTTTTTTGTTTTTCTTGAAATATATTCATGTTTAAACCTTGAAAAAAGGTTTTTTCAAGGTTAAGATTTTTTTTACAGATACTTCATTAGTGTATTAATTTTTCTTCTTTTGGTTTCGCGTTACAGAGATTTTTGCTGAAGATGGATGGTTAGTCCAAAACGTTCAGTTTTATTTAATAATTTTTTATAAAAATGACTTTACGTGTAGCGATTTTCGACTTGCTTTTCATTATCAAGCTTAGAAGCATCAATGCTGGAGTTATTTTAGAGTATTGAAAACGAATATGGAAGAATAACAATAAACAAATGGTAGTCAAGCTCAGTGTAATCGTAAGAAATAATCTGAAGAAAAAATAAGTAAAAGGAAGAAGACTTCGAAAAACGCATAAATAAAATAATCATTAATTTCCTAACAGAAATTTTGAGGAAACTCAAGTTACAGTCCTGGAACAAAAAAAATCGGGTTTCATATCCTCTCGGTATTCTCTGCAACATCATGCGGACATGGGTACAGGGGATAAAATGGAGATACAGTGTAAGCCAGATTTCACTTATGAGTAGCAAATATCTAGAATATTTTTGGCGGAAACGCGTAAAAGAAGGGAAAGAGAATTATAAATGAGTCTAGAATTAGAAAGGAGAGATACTGTGTTGAAAATTTAAAAAAGAAGGGACCAGATAGAATAAAAGAATAGCATAAATTTATACGAGGCAATGATAAAGGTAGTAAAGTGCAAATTGGCGAATGAGAAGTCAATGGTTGCAACGTGCAAGATAAGCCGCAAATGGTGAAAGCAATTGAAGACTACTGGGACGACATTAGCGGAATGAATGAGCAGGTAATAAATGAATAACCCATAAATTTTCTGATTGATGAATATGAGCTGCAAATAAAAGATGAAATCACTTGTGTGGAGATTGTATGAATTTCTAAGAAAGTGAAAAATGGCCCTGATAGGATCCCATATGTGTTCTATAGATGTGGGGGAGAGAGTTAGTTATTATGTTGAAATGTTTATTTGATGGCATATAGAAGAGCAAAAAAGTACCAGATGACTGAAACAATTGTTATGTACTTCTATTGCTTAAGGGTGGCATAAGAGTATGAAGGAACGTAAAAATGACAGACCTATTGCTCTGGCTGACACTGTATGAAAGATTCTCTGTGGTATTTTGAACGATAGAGTGATATATTTAGTTACAGACTAGGAGTCCTGGAAGAAAAACAGAACGGTTTCTGGCAAGATTGATGTAGTAAAGACAATCTGTTTGTAGCGAGTGAAATAAGTGTGCGAATTGGGACGGAATATTTAGCATTTCTGTATATTGAAAAGGCAAATACAGAGTAGATCGGCTTAGGCTGTGAGTTATTTTGAAAAAAGTTAGATTTAGTAGCAAGATGGTTAACATTGTGCAAAGTCTGTATGAGAACACAAGCGCTATCTACAGGTTAGGAAATATGGAAACTGGGCAAGTGAGGAGTGTCAAGGCCATTTTACATTGACGGTGTCTTCGCGCTCCATACCGTCGCTCCATCCCGCCAGTCAAATAAGCTCCGCCCACAGCAATGCAAAATGACCCTTATTGCCACGCTCTCGGTAAGGAGCGGCAACATTCTGCATGGTAAATATTGGCGGTGTGCACTGCCAGTCAACAGCGTTCAGTTGCTCATGAGACCATAGAGAGCATGTGTAGTCATGGCTTACATATTATGTAGCAAGGAAGAAATGAAACCTCCCATTGAAAAATGTGATGAATTTCCAAGTTTATGGAACGTTAAGCTCGCAAAGTATAAAAACAGTGTCCAGAGAAGATGCTTTTAAAAGTCTAGCATCTCACTTCCCAAATTATGATATTGCAATGGTTAAAATGAAAATTCAAACACTGAGAGGCCAAGATAGGAGACAGCTCTCACTATTCAAAAAATCAAATAAATATACATTGCGTGTGTAAACGTAAAATTAATTACAGTGTAATTAAATTGCATAATGTACATTGCTCCCAAGAAAAGTACTTCAAATACACGGAAAACATTCGGCAGGTGTCAGTAGAAGATAATTCAAATTAAAGGAAAAATTAAAAAAGCACACCTACATATTAGTAATGGGTATATATTTTTTCTTTCCATTTACAATGTTTTTTGAAGGTAATTGGGTAGTATTAAAGTTTTTTAGAATATTAGATTTTTACTTCTGCAAATTATTCTGTAAATATTCTGCAAATTGTTCTGCCAAGTATTCTGTCAGTATTGCAGGAGTAATACTGACGATTGCTGTCTCTGGGGAAGGAGCGTCGTGTACAACGGCTATGTATAATATAGGTGTAAAATGAGCTTTAAGCTCATTTTACACCTGCGGTGTGGAGCGTCGGTGTGGAGCGATTGTGAACTTGCTAGAGCTCCTCCCACGAGAGGATTGAGCGTCAGTGCACACCGACTTGCTTATACATTGCCGTTGTACACGACGCTCCTTCCCCAGAAACAGCAATCGTCAGTATTACTCCTGCAATACTGACAGGATACTTGGCAGAACAATTTGCAGAATATTTACAGAATGATTTGCTGAAGTAAAAATCTAATATTCTAAAAAACTTTAATACTACCCAATTACCTTCAAAAAACACTGCAAATGGAAAGAAAAAATAAATACCAATTACTAATTTGTAGGTGTACGTTTTTTACTTTTTCCTAGAATTTGAATATTCTTCTGACACCTGCCGAATGTTTTCCGTGTATTTGAAGTACTTTTCTCGAGAGCAATGTACATTATGCAATTTAATTA
>JACJUY010001059.1:66074-166827 GCA_014220935.1 Platorchestia sp. MABIK | reverse complement strand
GCTACCTAGGACACTACGAAGTTAGTGCACTACGCAGGATACATTTTCTAGGACACTACGAAGTTAGTTCACTACGCAGGATACACTACCTAGGACACTACGAAGTTAGTGCACTACGCAAGATACGCTACCTAGGACACTACGAAGTTAGTGCACTACGCAGGATACACTACCTTGGACACTACGAAGTTAGTGCACTACGCAGGATACGCTACCTAGGACACTACGAAGTTAGTGCACTACGCAGGATACACTACCTAGGACACTACGAAGTTAGTGCACTACGCAGGATACGCTACCTAGGACACTACGAAGTAAGTGCACTACGCAGGATACGCTACCTAGGACACTACGAAGTTAGTGCACTACGCAGGATGCGCTACCTAGGACACTACGAAGTTAGTGCGCTACGCAGGATACATTATCTAGGACACTACGAAGTTAGTGCACTACGCAGGATGCGCTACCTAGGACACTACGAAGTTAGTGCGCTACGCAGGATACATTATCTAGGACACTACGAAGTTAGTGCACCACGTTTGAGACACTACGTAGGAGACTACGAAGTTAGTGTGCTACGTATGGGACACTGCTATGACACTATAAAATTAGCGCACTACGTAGGACACTATGTAGTAAGTGCACTGCGCAGGACACACAATGGTATGTGAAGAGGCTGCAAGAAGAACATAGAATGAGGCCCATATCAACATTCATCTGTGGAAGGGAAGACCCATATTACGCACGATACCGTTTATTGATGAGAAATATAACGAACGGAATCAATCATCAGGACAATCGAAGGTAACGACTGGCCCAATCCGGAATTTGAGAGGAAGCCAGTCTGATGAAGTATGAAAACAGAGATAACCAGTGTGGCGGGGGACAACGGAGGTACTGCGTTGAATTCTGAGTAGTGTTTAACAGCCTATTTGTATCGTCATGACATTGAAGCACACGCTGGAAACAACAATTTAGAAAAACAATTATTTTTTTCAATTAATTGTTCAAATTATATTTTGATGTCATCGATAAGTCAAACGACTATGTGGGGGGATTCCAAACTTCTAAAATAGTGAAGATAAGTGAAATGAAAAATTATTTTCAGAGTGAAGTAGTTCATTTATATTGAAAACATTCGTACAATTGCAAATTTGTCCTAATGTGGAGAATAAAGAAACAACAGAGCCCTGACAATAATATTTTCGTTCAAAATTTTTTGTATAAATTAAGCAACATTTAGCACCCATATCCTGTATTTCCATGAATTATTGTTGATTCGGGATTGAAATACAAATTACGGCGTACTCAATCAGAAGAATTACGTTTGCTGTATTAAGACACGCTAATCCTCGACAACTCTTTTCACTCAGAGAAACACAGCTCATCGGTTTGATGAAACAGTAAGAAAATCAGGAAGCAATCTCATCGCGTGAAAAAGAACACGAAGGTAGAACTACACGGTGATTAGTTATATTGAATTTTTTCTAGAAGTCGATGTATAATTTGTATATATATAACAACCATCTAAAGAAATGCTGCGAGAAGGTAGGTAATGGTTGTAGCTTAGTGTTAGAATCTTGTGGAAATTGGTGAAAAAATCGAGCAGCATAACACATTTCATTAGAGTAAATGGAATTTTAGGCAATAATAAATATTCATAACTCAATTTAGAATTCAGTGATCTATTCTCGGTAAGTATTTCATTTCATGAGAAATGAATTCTAACTCGAGCAGTGCTTTTCTAACTCATGGGTTAAATTTTAAAAACAAAATGCGGTAATTTTAGAAGCAAGCTGCAGTCTTTGTTGCATGATATTTGTATTCAAATGAAAGGGGCTTCTGAAGTTTTTGACTGAAACTTTTGCAAACAGCAAATTTAGTTGAGACCAACTTCGATTGCAAAAGTAAGCAAAATCTTATTCATGCTCAAAGGTAATCCTTTAAGCCTGTTTGTGTTCAACAAATCTCACGCTGCAGACCACGTGCCTAGGATAAAAAATAGGCTCAGATTTCTAGGGATTAGTAGGCGTACATTTAGATTCAAAGCTTTGAAGAAGGCGGATTTATTTTAAACAGTAGACAATAAGCAAGCGAGTCTCTCTATTCAGACGACGATGTGAGCCGCGATTTGCCAAAGAAAACCTTTCATTTTAACACATTTCGAGTTTTACACTGCATTCAAATGAATAATTGTAAAAAGATTGAGAATTTGAGGCAAAGGCTTTTATTGCATTCAGAGTACAGGGGCGCTCAACTCTGAACTTCTCTGTGAATCTGAACACGTTGAAATTCTTCACAAATAAGCGGGCTTCAATGTGTTGTGTTAAGGAGTTTTGTGCATTACGAGCTGCGGGACACTGCAAACATTTTGAAATGAGTTGAGACATGAGCTGCTAGATCTGATTTAAAATCCAGACTATTGCAAATATTTGAAAACATTGAAGAGCTTTGGAAGACGATAACTTTCTCTGGAATTGAAATCAAACTTTTTCAAAGCTGGCATCGAAACACGACGATATAAACATGAAAATGCACTGATTTAATTAATACGTTCGTTTCATATCCTGTGGTTATTATCTCATTAGTTTCCAAACGATTTTGACATTCGTGGAAAACGCTGATTTAATGAATACTTTCGATTCACACGTGCATTTTTCTGTGGAAATTATTTCTTCACTCAAAAGTGTTATTAAAGGATTTCAGTGTTTTATAATTTCTGAACGTACAGTGAACTGCAAGTAACAGTGCATGCTTACGAGCCATTAAGGTATGTACGTACGTTTTAATGGATTTGAGTTAAATTGAAATTTGAGATAATGTATACTCTAGCACTGCTTTGCGTTCATACAATTGAATGTAGTGCAGAACATAAACCTGATTTGTATAGTGTTAAATTTAGCTAAATCAATTCATGAATTTATTATTTATGACTAAAATTTTCCACGAGCTTGTTCTGTAGTGCAGAGCTGCTGAATGCATTTTATATTTGAGAAGTAAAATTTTCACTGAAACTAGATTTTTTCTAAATTCTAAAAATGGATACCATAGCTTATCTCATTGGTGAGTGAATCCCTAAGCTCTTTTTGAGAGTGTCTTCGAAAGTAGAATTGACTCGAGTTAAAAAACGCGAAATACCTTCCAGCAACTTATGAATTATTAAAACAATTTTGTTGACAACTCTGAATTGTCAGAAAATTGGCAGTCATTCTATTGATTCGTGAAAAACATACAGTTGTGAAATTTATAAAACAATTCACTACTCGCTATGAATGAAAATTTTTTAGCGAGTGGAAAACTTTGACCTGTTTTAACATAGAAATGTTTTTTTTTAATTTTGTCCCTCCTATCGGGCACAAGTAAAGATCACCAAAAATGAACGGAATGTGGATTAAGAAACACTGTTACCAACTAACGCTCGAACGAGTGCTGGGGAGAATTCGTTGCGCAAAAATTCGATACAATTTTAAAGACAACATTCTCACAAAAATGTATTTGTAGGCGTCGGAAAATATATTTCCCTTGAATTCAACTCTACCTATCCTTTCAAATGTTTGTTTAAAATGAACTCAAGATTTTTCCTATATTCTAGATCCTTCTTCAGTCTTAAGACTTGTGAAAATTGGTTCTGAGTATTTTTTGTGTCTTTAAAGCGAAAACTTGATCGCGCAATTTATTCATGCAATGACTTAGAACGCAGCTCCCAGGGGATGTAAAGTACAATTGCACCACCAATTCCAGTTAAGAATCATAAAATGCAGCAACAACAGAGTCTCCTGCACTTTTTTTTGCTTCAAAATATTGTGTACGCAGGTAAGCCGTCTGTGAAATTAGGCATTTCCTTGCATAAATTAAAATAACATGCACAAATAACCAAATTTGTAACTCTCGTTTCGATGTCGCTGACCATGCCAAAAATCTACTCTTTACTTAATCTATATTTTACTTTGACTCAAATGTGAAGCATGGGAGGACTAAATGGTTGCAGTTTTTGAGGAAAATTATTCAGCTTTTAGAAATTTATGGAAAATGAGAGCACACCTCTAATGTCTTTAGTAGTAGAGAGTGCAATTATTTGATGGTCTTGAAGAAATTTAATCGTTTTTTAGTAACAATCCACATAGAAAATTTACCCGTCAATATGAACTTAAGAGTATGAATAATTATTGTTTTGAAAGAATTGAATGTGCAAATACCAACGGAGAGTCTGGTATCAAAATTTCGGTAATCCTTTCCTAAAAGAATAAGACAACTTCAAAGATGAAAACTTCCATCATAGCATTCTATCTAGCTTGCTGTTACATTAAAAAATTAGTTTACGGCCGATGATACCCGTATAACCCTCCCTCAAATTACAGCAATTAAAAGTTTCAGTGTGTTCTGGCTTGTAGGATCCTTTCGATTGTGGTAAACTTTTGATTTAAACTAACCCATTGATTTTTCATCATTTTTTCTAAAGCGCTGTGATTGATTCAACTTGAATTTGAGTTACATTACTGTGAGAATGCACTTTGACAAGTAGCATTTGTAGATGCCCGCATTAGTACATATATACACATTCTCTTTGCAACGCTAGGGCCATATTCATGCTCCAGTTACTTCGAAAAAATTCTATTCAATCCGGAAGTGAAACTCGTCATTGCTGGACTGCTTTCAAGTATTTAACTCATCGATCAGATTTGTACTCCAGAGTCCTTTTATGTTTGCCTTCATTCTCATTCCAATTTATCCTGATTTACACAGGACACTTCGTGTTCCATGACACGAGGGGACAAGCTTTATTTTCTTTGACTCCCCACGTAAGTCCTAGAAAGATTTACATTTCTGTCAGAGGAGTGCGACAATGCAACTGAAAATGGTATTTTTGCTGGTGGATTTACTTATTAAATTGTTCTAAAAACGTAAAGACGTAAGAGTTGGGTGATGTATTACTCATAATTTCATAAAATGAAAACTTAATTCGGGACTTAAATTATTCCATAAAAACAAAAATACACAATGATATTTCAAGGATTCTCTAGTGGACGCCGTATTTCGAGCCTCTCGAATCAAACGTCGATTCCCATATCGACGTTTCCATGCCTTTCAATGCCTACAACGGAAATGACACTTTTACTTTCAACCAATTACTTTTGAGCGTCCTAGAACTGTAAGTTTCCGTTTTTAACTGTGCTAATTGAGCTTGGAATATAAAACACGGCTAAATGAAGGCTTCATCTTTCCCTACCTGACAATCGTGTTTTCAGAAGACATTTGCTCCGACAAAATCGCTATTTAACCTAATGGCTTTTAGAAAGTCAGCCTAAATTCCCAAAACAGTGAATGTAGGATACTTCATGATCAAAATTTTGTTAATGTTTGAATGCTAGAGAATCCAGAGTACGCCAGCAAGTCTAGGTGTCGTGAAGCGTCCATGATTCTGAGGTCGGAATTAGGATACAGGGTATCAAAGCCTGTAATTATCTCCTCATGAATATGCTAATGCAAATTTGCTGATGCTGCATACTTGATGAATCCCTCGTCAAATTTTTAGGGTTCGAATTGATCTTGACTGGAAATAGTCACTGATTTTATACATGTGTATGCGCTCCGCGTGGACCGTTCATAAGGCCTTCCCTATCGTGCAGTTGCAGATATGTATATGTAGACGTGCACTTAAAAGGCTGAATTTGAGAATAAATTAAATTCATCCCGAATTATTGACAGTAGATTGGGAATAAGATTTTTAAAACATATTTGATCACTTTTTCAGGGACGTACTCTCTGTCCTCAACACTCTTTCAAAGTTTAGGTTTTTTCTTCATTTTTTTCACTAGAAAAATTCTTTTATATTTCAATACTCCGTTATAAAGGTGAACTCACTTATAATTAGTAATAATGCCTTTCTGCAGTCATTAATTTCATTCGTCGTTGGAGACACAAAATTCTTCAATTAGTAAAGTAAGTATCAGAAAACGAAATAAAAAATCGAGCGTTACATCCATGCGAATTTTCGATCAAGACCATAACCGAAGAAACCTTAATAATTAGGAAAAATAAATTAACTACTAATGAAAAGGAAAAAAGGACAACGCATTGAACTGATTTGATTTGTTATGAGCTTATATACAAAGGTTATGATAAAGTTTGGGGATGAATGTGAGACAAAATTTAATTCTTTCCTTAATTCTTATTGCATTACTAAGACTATCAAAATGGTCATGATGGAAAAATTTTGAAAAATTACTTTGTCAGAAATGGGATTTCGGCAATAGAATGTAAAGTGAGCAAATTTGAAAATACCGTATTAAAATTAATTGTAATAATCTTCTCACGCTCAAAACAGAACCAATTTGCGCATGACGAATGAATTGTGTTCATTATGGTTATTGTTCATTTTGATTGTGCAAAATCTGTTTTTCCTTCTAACATCTTGCCGTACTTTCAAAATCTTCCGACGAAGAATAAAAATAAATTTATTCAGTTCATTAAGAATGGTATTTTAGGCTTGTTAGTTTCATAAAATACAGCATACTTTTCAACGTTTTCATTCGCCTTTAATTATGCCGGCTCCTTCTCGAGTGTGCACAGCCGTCAGTGCAAGTGAAGTCCATTGACCAGGTTGAGGAGCAGAGCTGCAGCAGTACCTGTTCGTGAGGGTGGTTGTCGTAGAGGGGGACTCTGTGATTGCCGTGGCTGTTCACCATTAAGGCTTTAGCTCGCTAGAGCACGAGCCCTCCTAATTTATATCTCTTGTACTACGGATATAGTACTTCGCGAATCAGGAGGGACACTGATGGGAGTGGTGGATCAGTCTTCAGTTCGTGACGTGGATTATATTATATTCGTTATGAACTTTCGGAAAACGTGTAGATGAAACATTTTCATAATAACACTACGTTTAAAATGAGCTGTCAAGGACTCTGACACCTTCACAGAGTTGTCGACACGTAGCATCAGTCAAACGAACATCAGTCACCATCTATGGTATCGTTGATACAAAAAAAATGTGTTGTTGACATTAGGATAATTTGAATCCAGCGCAAGCACGGTAGAGGAAACAAGGTAGGGTCATTTCTATGGAAGAAAATACACTTCCTCTTGTCCGGGTAGCCAATAGAAAGGCTTTTTTCAAACAAACTTTATGACTTCACCAAAACGAAATGCCGTTAGGCCAATAGTGGAGCCAGATTTGGGGGTAGCAGTGCTACCAGATGCAATATGAGAGCTGCTATTGGTTCTTTGCCGTGACGTCAGCAAACCAAGTCGTAAACGAAAAAAGACTGGTTTTAACCTACCTCGTTTCCTCTACCGTGAACACAAGTCACCCAGTGCCTGGGTTCAGACATCTGGGGAAGACGAAACGCCCAAATTTCTTTACTGAGAGTTTGTCATTCTCTCTCGTACTGTAAATTTCAAGCACCTTTGTTAATTACCAAAACAAAAACGGCCTAAATTAATTGGACAGTGCTGAAAAATTCAAAAAGTATAAATTAATTAAAAATCTTTTCGGAAAATCGTCCGGAAACCCGTGCACAGATGGATAAAAATATTTGATAAACATAAAGGTCTTACGCGTAAAAAAACTCATTCAAGAAATTAAAGAGGAATTCAGTGAACGTTCATTCAGTTCGTTATGTCTTGATTCAACACAAAAAATATATGTTGATATTTTCTTTATTTGATCATAAATGACATGCAAAATTATTTTCGTCCAAGCTCTACACCTTTTTCACTTCAAATTAATCAAGTCAAGTTCAACTTAATCCAAGTCAAGTTCAAATTAATCCGACCCTGAATTGAGTTACAAATTGATATAATCACTTATTCATTTGAGTTTTTTGTGTTTAAAATGTCTCTATTGGATGTGATGAGCAAGAAAAACAATTTTCCTTTAGCAAGGAATACATATAATTTCTGCAACATAATAACAAGCTGTCGTAAAATGTGGTAAGTATCCAGCATCAGGAGGCAGAGTGTGATTCAGATCTTTGCGCGGAATAACAGATGAAAGTCAATTATAAAAACTGCCTATTATACTACACATTAAAGTTGTTTTACAATTCTACATTGATGGCAGTATGCATCCATTCAAATATTCATGTTCAGAGGTAATTTTATGCTACACATACAATAATAGTCTCGAGGATTTATTTACACTCATACAGAGATTCATTTGCGTGAAATTCAATTTTATCACATAAATAAAATCAATTATAAATGCAACAACAAAATTGAACCATTGGACGATATGTTGATTTAACCTTAAAAAGAAATATACAAATGCGATTCACTGAGTCATTATTTACGAGACAATTTGATTACAATTAATATGAGTACATTATTACAAAGATACAATCCTGCATTAGCAATAAAAATTGTGTCATCCCTTCAAATGAATAGGCCCAGGCAAATATATCACCTCTGTCGATGAAACAAATCGTAACTTGTTTTCACAAAAATAGTTTGAACAAGCAAAAACAGACTTCTCTGCTGCATTTCTTTTGAAGGTTAAATCTACATATCGTCCAATGGTAATCGTTTGTAGTTGCATGCATGTGTGATTTTATATAAGTGGTGAAGTAGAATTTCACGCATATAAATCTCTATATGAGTGTAAATAAATCCTCAATCCTACAATGTGTACGTGTAGCATAAAATTGCCTTTGAACATAAATATTTGGATGAATGCATACTGCCATAAATTTAGAATTGTAAAACAACTTCAATGTGTAGTATAATACGAAGTCTTGTAATTGACTTCTTTCTGTTACTCCGCTCAAAGATCTGAATCACACTCTGCCTCCTGATGCTGGATACTTACCAAATTTTACGACAGCTTGTTATTATGTTGCATAAATTATATGTATTCCTTGCTGAAAGGAAAAACGTATTCCTTGCTGAAAGGAAAAACGTTTTTCTTGCTCATCACATCCAACAGAGACGTATTTAAAACAAAAAATGCTCAAATTACTAAGGGATTATGTTAATTTGTAACTAAACTTAGGGTTAGAGTAATTTGAATTTGACTTGAATTAATTTGAACTTGACTTTCATGAAATTGAAGTGCAAAGAGGTGTAGTTTAAATTTTTGTCCCTAATATGGTAAGCTGGGGACGAAAAATAATTCGAAACATATATTTGGTGTACGGCAAATGACCCGACGGTTTGCCTACATTGAAAACCGGAAATTGTTGTCCTCATTCATTTTGTGACATAAAATTAATTCTGAATACTTCGAGCCATATTTTATTTGCTTCACAGATGAAAGGTGCTAAAGCTGTTTAGTTCACATTCTTTTCCTAAGCAACGATAAATTTTCCATGCTCTATACCCGTACAGCAATTCTGAGGTTTTTTCACATTTCCTAGTCACCATTGAGAGCGACCGTTGCTAAATGTTCCTAACATAATTTCTTTCTCAATTCTATTTTCCTGTCGGGATGCGGACTGACACATTCTCACTCACAGCGTTACGGGCGAATTTACTCCAGGGCACTCCCCTGATGCGTCATTCAGAGTAGGAAATCTTGTTTTAATCAGTTTACCAAGACGAGGTTCATCCTTGTTCGCTGTGTTGCTTCGCTGGAACAAAACAGTTTTCTGAGGCTGCATTAAGGTCCGAAGTCCAAGGCTCAGAAATCTCATGTCTCGAATTCACAGTAGTTTTTTTCTTTTCTGCAGCGCCCATTTCTTCAGGGTGAATATTAGTGAAGGTCTAACATGTCTCGAGCAGAAAAGAATATAATGATAATTCATTCCTTCTGATATCCTTCTACCAGGATCTCAAAACCTGTTTTGCCCTTCCCCCTTTAGCACGAAGAAATTTCCCTCAGGATTCAAGCAGAGTGGTATTTCATCGTCGTCTAAGATGAACTAAATGAAGAATACCTTAGCGAATAATGTGTTGTAATTAGAAGCTTGCATCCTCCGGACTCGAAAACGGTGTGTAGTTGCTGTTGTTTTTAAGGGTGTCTCACGTATCTATGGATTTCGACTATAATCGTATCGCTCGTAACCAATCAAGCTCGTGTCAGGGCAGAACTGTGACTAGTTTGCATGACAGTGGTGCTAGACCGATCTGCAGGTTTACTCTTACAAGAAAACCTTTTTCTGTTATGCTTTGTGCATAATTATCTCTGTATTCAAGAAACAAGGTAGTTGATTGTGTCATCTGGATTATTCCTATCCACTATTACATATTTTAGGGAAGTCTTTCGTTGATTCGTACATTCAAGGATTTGCACTAGTATTGAGCATTTGTTTTTCAACTAATGTTTTGCGTAAATAAGTTTCCGTAATCAAGGTCGTCTTTTTGACTAGTTTCATGCATTTTATAAGGTCATTTGTCATTGTGATACTTGGTTATCCCAGTGACGATTTTGCTCCTGTATTACTAGAATCACTTCATTCTTTTATTGCGTCTTGGTTGCTATATAATAATCCGAATTTCGAATACTATACATTGAAAATTTGACCGTTTGATCAACATTTCTCTGTTTTCAGTTTAATGCCGCTAGTTCCCTATTAGTATTCGCTCAGAGTTTATCTTCTGCCCAGACGAGGAGCCGTGGGTGAACAGCTACTGGGATATCCTGTTAATTAACTTCTGCCTAGTTAATCTAAATTAAATACCAGATGTTCTTAATGGCTAAACTATCTGAGCCTTCATTCAAGATGAACTGTTGATCCTTCTCAGCTCTCCAGCTGTCTGACTCCCGCTAGTAGACTTGTCCACGACGTAGCCAGCTCCTGATGCGAGGCAGAGTCCTGGGAGAGCTACCCCAGACTGTACTGTCAGCAGGGCGTTTATTATTGAGCGCTCTCATCTCTAGTGGAAATGCGATCTGTCGAGCAGAATAGGTGGAGGCTCCTAAGCAGGCCTAACGCCTATAATTAACGCTTAATGTATAGTTTGAAATGCCGCCACTGTTGTGTAGTTCTGATAGCTCGCCCAAGTTCAGCGTAGGCTTAGTTGTTGATTGTAGCAGTTGAAGTTTTGGGACTACACTAGCAGACCAATATACAGATAGCGACGAAATTATTCGTGCACCCCTCGTCTTTCAAAACATTCTAGAAGTACTCAAAACCTACTGTTGCCACAAGCGTAAGATTTTCACAGGGTGTGAAGCGCATATTCAGTGACAATAATACGAAGTATCCAGAATAAAGCATTATTTTTGAAAGATTTAACAAGCTGAACTTCAGGAACACGATAAGGTAAAATTTTTCATACAGTGAGTAGTATTAAACTTTATTAAGGTGAATCTACCATTTCAGTACATTTTCAATAAGCAATAGCGTGACCTTTCATTTTCATAACTTTTAAAATGCCTTTTATTATTGTTTTTGACAAGCTTTTCCGTAGTTTTAGATAAAACATTGTTCCATTCTTCAATGGCGATGAGTTTCAATTCCTGAAGATTCTTGGGAGCTCTCTTGTTGATGTTGACTTTTAATTCCTGCCACAAATTTTTACAGGGATTGAGATCAGGACTCATCGATGGCCATGGCACCACAAGCATCTTTTTCCTTTGGAGCAAGCTAGTTGTAGAGTTGGCCGTGTGCTTTGGGTCATTGTCTCGTTGAAATACCCATTGCCTTCTAAGTCCAAAACTTTTAGCTGTTACCTTCAGGTTTTTCTCCAAAATAGAAATGTAGTCATCAGAGTTCATCTTTCCTTCAATAATTCCAGCCAATTGTCCAGTACCCGATGCAGCAAAGCCATCCCAAAACATCAGTGATCCAACGCCGTGTTTAACTGTTGGCACAGTGTTTTTCGGCAGGAATGCTTCCCCATTCTTACGTCAAACCTTCTTGACGTCATTGTGCCCAAAAAGCTCGATTTTTGTTTCGCCACTCCGTGATACTCTCTCCCAAAAGCCTCTGTCCTGATCCAAGTGTGACTTTTGCAAAGTTCAAGCGAGCAGCAACATGACATGGTTTGTGGAGTGGAGTCCTTCGAAGTCGGCGTTCGTGTAGGCTTTTAATGTTCAGACAGCGCTGGATTGCGCGATTGCTCACGCTAGTTCCATGAGCGTTCAATCTCTCGGCAATGTCGTCTAGCTTTACTCGTGGATTAGCATAGACCTCACGTCACAATTTTCGAGAAATTCTCAACGAGAGTTTTTGTTTGCGACCACACCCAGGTAACGTTTCTACAGCACCATACTTAGCAAACTTTTTTATAACAGATTGTACTGTAGATCTTGGGATGCTCAAACGCTTAGATATGTGGCCATAACTATTTCCAGCTTTGTGGCAGTCAATAATCTTCAGTCTGAGGTCCACACCGGGTTCCTTAGTTTTTCCCATTGTTGCGGTAGTGGACGAATGACAAAGCTCTACTCCTCTGGCTCCCCGTTAGTTCTGGCACAATTTTCTAGAATGATCTCACATCTAGAATGTTCAAGAACATTTTAGACACAATTTATTTAATGAAACAAGTATAAAGGTATATACTTCTCAATGAAATGGAATGTTTTCAATTGTATGAATCATTTTTATTTTTTTCGTGTTTCTGAAGTTCAGCTTGTTAAATCTTTCAAAAATAATATTTTGTTCTAGAAACTTCGTATTATTGTCACTAACATGCGCTTCACACCCTGTGAAAATCTTGTGTTGTGGCAACAATAGGTGTTGAGTAATTCTAGAATGTTTTGAAAGACGAGGGGTGTACGTCTAACTTCGTCGCTAACTGTATGCATGATAATTAATGTCATCTTTAGAGTTTCAACACCTATGGATGCAGGAGAATGTTATCTTCACATTTTAAATCCCTAGGAATGTGAGAAAATTCATAAACATGTCCCATGATCTAAGGTTAAGGGTTTTGGCAGGGTTGTCTGCTCGTTTAGTGTTCGGTGAGTTAACGTTTATCGAGGTTTTGATGATATTATGTGCAAATTTCAGAGTTGAATAGTTTTCACACTTGGAGAGTAAATACGTAAATAATAGATAAGCTACGAAATGAACAATCAAGTAATTGAAAATGTGAAGAAAATTTTTTTACAACGGAAACAAATCAATGAATTGAAAATACACATAAATATTTACATAACTGAACCAAAAATTATAAATGAATAAACAACTGAATGAATAAAAAAATTAAATCAAAGTTGTAGTTTTGAACAATTGTGTTTTTTGATTTCAGATATTGACATTCGTGGTATTGTATCATAGAGACCAAACCATGGCCTCTACGTTCCACCCTTAGCCGAAATTTTGTTATACTTTCCCAGCAATATTTTCTTTCGTTAGAAAGTCAGTTGTAGTTGCCACTGGACGTGAAGAAAATACAAATTCCCCAGAACTTCACACTCCATCAGTCCTCTAGCCTAGGGTAAAATTTTAAGGAGAATACATATATATAGTTTCTTCTAATTATATGATTAACTTCTGGCAATCGTTTCGTCTATCTCTTATGGTTTTGTCAATAATTTTGGATCTTTATGTTGAGAAACATTTAAATATAATTTGTTGCAATGAATCTCATGTATCAGCATTCATCACAAATAACTAGTTTTCCTTTCTTACTTTTTTTCTATTTCTTAATTAGTGCTACGTCCGTCCCGTTCTCCCTACTTTGAAAGCTTTCTGCTATTGTATTCGTCGCGCAAGTCAAATCCTTTGTATACGTGCACGGGTGCACAACAAGGCGTGATCCGAGAAATGTTCTCCCTTTTCCTTAAAAATCTATTTTTAACATGTTGACCGCGATGAATTGAACTGAAGTACAATATTCGACACACATTAAAAGTCATCAGTAATGAGTTATTTTGAAAAAAAAACATTAACTGGACCATGCTCCGGTTTAGTTTTTATTAAGTATTTATTTGAATTGAGTTTGTGACAATTTGGTGGGTCAACAGCATTGTGAAAATTACATCCGGGATCAACGGCAGCTCACGTCTCGCTTTAAGTATAGACTTCAGTGTTATGCCGTGCATCACCAAACTGAAGGCCTCTTTTTTTGAAAGGCAGGGGGAACTAGCTTGTGGATATTTCACATTTTCAACATTCTTGGATTAGGTAAGCAAATTTTGGTGAGGCATTTACTCAGAGACATACAAGTTGTATCTGGATTACCTCGGGCAGAAAGATAGCAACTAAAATTCATTGAAGCGTAAATACCACCATCTTTATACTCCCTTTGCTTCGCACAATTCATTTCATTATGTCATCATTTCATCATGGAAGGAATACCCGCGAAGGCACGAGTTTTTCCACATTGTTTTCTATACTACGAGAAATGGCCACTTCAATTTTCCAGTCACCACTATACTCAACTTTCATTAGAACATTGAGGTTTTGGGTTTGCTTAGATGAGGATCAAGAACGACCAGATGAGATAGGATTGGCTAAATCTTATCCTACAAATGATAGATTCGGATATGTTAGGTTATGAGAGGTGACTTGAAGGAAGTATAAGTTAGATTTTGTAAGGATATAATTGGCTAAAATGTCATGTTGAAAAGAAATGGTGAATTTCTTGCTGAATCAATGAGCACCATTTTTAATGGTTCGAGTGCACTAGTATAAATTAAGGATTCAATTGAAATTCCTCCCAACTATATTTGTAGTGATATTTTTTTCACCTCAGGGGTATGAAACAGGCAGTAGATTTTGGTTTATTAGTTTTGTCTATTCTATTGTATAGATGCTGGTACCCCCAGAGAAGAGACTATTAAAGTTATCTCATCTATGAAAAGAGCTTCGAGACTTTCATTCATCGCACCTACTTTGCTTGCTTCAAATATTCTGCCTTTATCACTATCTTCTCGTTATATTTCCATTCTCGGCCTTCTAAACTCACGGTTTCTATTCGCACACTCTCCTGCGTGTGAACAGATCTTGCGCATAGATTCCTCGTTTCCTCCACATCATACTTAATGGTTCTTTCTCTTCTCTTCGCACACGTTATGGCTAAGGAGTCATAAACTATTACATTATTCATAATAATAATGCAACCAATAATATAGGTTTTTGCTCACTGCTAAACAGCCCTCTATACAGAACTGGCTCTCTGAGTTCAGCAGGCGTGAAACAACGAGTCTCCACGATGCTCAGCAACGAACACGCTCCACAAGATCTTCAATACCGAGGGACGACCGACCACCTCCTCTTCAGTCACATTTTGCAGACCTTCTGAGAATTTCCTGCACTTGCAACACGTCAGCTGCTCACTCATGATGCCCGGTTCATACACTTGACTCACTCAATGGATTTCGATCGGAGTCATGTTTTGAGCGTGGAGAAACTTTACTATGGGCAGTACCTCACAAGTGACAGGGAGATGGGATTAGATCTCTTGTACTCGTGCTTCTCTGAGGTATCAGGCAGTGCAACCGGGCGCGTGTGATTGCAAGAACATTACTCTTTCACGCTCACTTTACTTTCCGAATTTACGAAGGGCTATCTGTAAGCTGCATGGAAAACTTGTTATTTCATTGTACCTCCAGAATCTGGAATGTTCTCAGGAGATGACATCCTTGATCATAAATAAAGTATAATCTAATATTCAAGTGGAAGATTTTGAAATCTCATTGCATTCCTCAGTCAATGAAATGCTGATGATTTCAGAATATTTCGTTTTGCTCTAATAACGAATTCCTAGTTCTCAAAAGTGATAGCTTAATTAAGACATGCCAAGAAAAAACTATCCCTGAATTCCATTTTAGCATCAATAACTGTTTGGTCCCCTTTTTGACTACACGTATGTTGCATTTCCCCTCTTATCTACCTGCACCCCAGACATAGGAAAAATTCATCAAACAGACACGTGCTGTCGGCGCATTCTAACAAGACAGAAATCGAAGTTAAAGCCTGACCACTTCAACTTCCCTGCACCCAAGTGAAGTAACTACTCTCCTGCCTCCATTCGGGACCTAGAACTCAGACTTGAATGTCGGAAAAGAAAACAGAATTCTTTTTCGTACACCCTAAAATATTAGGTTTTGGAAGCTTTCTTTTCACGACTTCAAAGAGTTGCTTCAGCGCTTCCAAAAGATTGAAGAATGAATTCACTGCTGCTTAATTTCAACGTGAGGGAGATCGAATTTTTTTTTTAAGGTGTGCAATGAATATTGGCAACTTATTCCTTCAGTTGAACGAAATGCAACTGCGACTGATCATTACGGTTGTGTTAATTTTAGACACTATTTTTTCCTGTGCTGAGTAATGTTACCAATCCTTACGGTCATGTTAGTTTTACACATTATTTTATTGTGCAGAAGAATGTTTATTGCCATTTTAAGTATTTTTTCCATTCATTTATTTTATTTTTCAAGGAAAATTTTTCAGGAGGGCTCCATAATTCGTGCCGACAAAATCTTGAAAATAATTTTTTTTCTACTCAAGCACCTTAAAATTTAAATGTGAATATTACTCTAATTTTGCTTTTCACTAATAAATTATAGCGTTGTCTCCAACTTAGTATGGCAGCAATCATTTATTTTTAATTACTGCTCTTCAAACAGTGCTTCTTGATTTTGTTGAGTTAATTTTACGAATTGGTGAAAAAAATTAACCATGGGTTAATTTAGTAATTCGTGAAAACCAGTTTTCTTTAGTTCATTTGGCAATTCGCAAAAACCTGTTATCTTGCATCAATTGTTAATTCGCGAAAAACATTTATCTTGGGTTCAGTTAAGCAATTCGTGAAAACCAGTTAACTTAGGCTCATTTATCATTCATGAAATTCTCTCTTCTTCTTCTCTAAATATTCCTTGGTCATCTTGTAAAAAACAGTATTTCATGTACATGACAATTTTTTCGTAGACCATTTCGTAGACCGAGAACTTGTCTTGCGGAATGGTAAATTTAAATTCACTTTCCAGCATTCATTGATATTATGATGCAGGGTTTTCACTTTACTCCAATTTGATTGAAATGTCTCTTCAAAACATTCGAGCATCAAATTATAAGCTTTGGCCCGTTTGTTACCAATAAGCCCGACATGAACGGAAAATTTACGAATGAAACATGGACGCGGCTGGAGTGAAAAGAGTTCCAAGGGGGCTCGTTTTTTCTTACTCGTTTCCTGTAGACATTTTGGTTGATAGATGTAGAGATTCTGCTCAATGAAAAATTAGTTTTTTCATGAACAGCGGTTGCAAGACTAACTTTTTTTAAATAAATTTTTAGGGGATTGGCTGATGAATTAAAAATAAATTATGTGAAGGACTTACTCAGTAGAAAAGCATGGCATTAAAATTATTAAGTATGGTATTCAAGAATTTTTTTTCTCATTTTAGCATTAGAGACTCTGGTTCATACTATCATCTTTCAATCACAATCTCTCAGCCAAATAAACCCATTTTCGTACACATAACATCTGAGATTTTCACGTTCATTGAGAGTAGTGGGAAAACTATGCAAACAAAAGTTGGTCATCACAATATTTGGCTAATCAAATTTTTAAAAAACGGTGTATGGTTTATAATTTGTTTGAAAACAATAGAATGAAATTCAATTTAAAACTACAAATGCCTGCTTAATAAATCCTAAGAGTACATTACCGGGAATGTTTCGAAGAAAAATATTCTCCCGTTTCTTTAATTGCTCGTGCTAGAACAAAATTTGAGGGCATCAAATTATGGTAGTATATTCTAGAAAATTTGTGCTCACACCTTAAAATCTATTGAGCGTTGTTAGTATTCAATCGGACGTGGAGTTTATTTGTAAGAAGGTAAAATTTCAGGCTTTCCCATCTGAAATGTAACGATGAAAGGTGTAAGAAAATCAGTGTCGGAAAGTGTTTATTTTAACCAAAATATGATCCGTACTTCTTTATGGCTTTCGTCCAATATTTTTCCAATGTGTATTTTCCATCTTCAAAGAACTTGCCATCTTTTTCAAAAAAAACTATTTGCTTCAACTGTGCTCTCTTTGTATCAAAATGTTTTATCGCGAATGAAAGTTCGAAATGCCTTAACGAGTGTTAAAATCAGCGGGAGAGATATCAGGAGAATAATAAGGAAGAAGTAAAATTTCAAAATGCAGACTTTATATTTTTATAGACTTGGGATTCCAGGTGAGAGTAACTGTAGAGGTGTGAGGTTCCTGTGTAAAATCTTTGAAATAATCTGTGAACAGTTCTGCTATCAACAACGTCGTTGCCAAAAGCTCGTTTGATTTTCGTAAGGCTTTGGCTACCGAGTGACCCAGCTTTCATTCGTACAAGAAAATGAATCGATATTGTGCGGTTTGCAATGCACCTTCAAGATTAAGAGTCATGATGTAAATATAAACTTTGTCTGTAATGAAAGATTCTTACGATTGGCCATTTGTCTTCAAATAATCAAGTTTACATATAGTTGATGTAAAAAACTACGCTAAATCCATTTCATGTGCGACAAGCTGATACTGGAGGAGCTATGATAATACCTGAGCTATGAAAATAGAGGAACAATGTCTCGAAATGCTCAACTCATTTTAATTCATCATAACACACAATCATCATTATACTCAGATAAATACATATTCAGAAAAATAAAAAATGAGAGAGTGAATTTATTACATTCCATACACAACACTTCGATAAATCCCGTTCTTCATTAATTTGATTCTTTACCTTCTTCCAAACTGTCGTTTCCCTTGCATAACCTCCTTAGTACCTCTCAAAATCCCGGCGAGAGCGGGAATAAGCAGACGAGCAGCATTTCTCTCAGTCAAACACAAATGTGCCACGTCTTGATTTACGCGCCGAGTCTCCAAAGCCTGTGCATGAAGAGGATCGCTTGGGATATTAGAAGTTTAGGTCGAGAAGCTTCCCGATAGAGAAAAGTTCGCTCAGAATTCCGTGGGAAAATAGTGATAAGTCTAGGTTTGCTGGTCATAGGAAGTCGAAATTTATTTATTTTTTGGTAGCTTATTGTGAGGTAGAAAAATCGCACACATTTGATCATAACTATTTTTTATCAGGAATAAACAATATGAAAGGCTTTTCCTCTTAATAAGTATTTAATGCGCATGATCATTCACATTTAACTAAGTCAATTATTAGAAGCTAAAAACAGTTCTTCCTCATCATAAATATGAGTGGCAGTGATGTTTTATCTAGATGAACCTAACAAAATTGTAAAACATCTCGTCAATTCAATATGAACATGTTTGTGTGTGAACATTGGTGTTTCTAATTGGGAACTAAAAATACTGCACTAATTTCATGACGTAAACATTTTTTTCTTTTTGAACTGATTGAAGCGCCAGACCTACTTTCGCACATTAAAAAGAACCAATTCAATCATGACGAGCATGTGAGCCTGTGACTCAATACTCAAGACTCTGTGTGCTCTAGAGCTATACTCGCATGGCCGGCAGTCGGTGCCCTCTTACAATGCACCTGTCTCCCCTTCAAAAACCCGTCAACAATAATTTTCTCTCGTTTTTCCTCTTGTGAACCCTTCCATAAAGGGGGCATAGACCCTGCATGCTGTACACCTGTGTGTTGCCATAACACTGCTATGGCTCCATGCCCCTGGAGCGGCAAGGAAGGCAGTTTCATCAGAGTGGCAACAACTACTCTGCTCCCCTCACACTGAGGAGTCTATCTTTTGTCTGTTCCCTCTTTGTCAACAATGCTTCAATGTTCTCAAAGTTGCATTCGGCCATGCATATTTCCTGTTCCCGAGAAATCACTCAGTTTCGTGAATACTTCCGCTCACTGGTGGAACTGTGAATTCCACAATGGGTGACCCTTTGAGACATCATTCAGTTTCGTGAATACTACAGCTCAACGGTGAAACTGTGAATTCTACCATGGGCGACCCTCCGTCATGTGTTTGCCATAGTATTTTTTGGCGGAACTACTTAATCTTGGTCTGCTTCAATTTGTAACTTGTTTGGTGTCGTATCTGTTCCATTAGTAGCTGCGTTATTACTTATTACCAAGATGTGAATACCCTTCCCTTAAATCTTCCTTCTGTGTATGGGTTTTGCTTGTATTCTAGTTCTCGAAACTAATATCACATCACTCATTCGTACAGAAACATTAGATCTTTCAATGCACTCATTTGAATTCCCAATGACACCTCTCTCAGCTGAGCTTCTTTCTTGATCAATTCCGTAAATTCCCTCTCAAATCATTTCAGATTAAAAAGTTCGGACATTTTATTTTCAAAATCGTTTTCCGATCACTGACACTACATTAGACCTTTACTCATATTTTGTATCATAGTCATTCACGTTATATTAAGTTCAGGAAAATATTCAACAGCCTAATACATCACGAAACGTTGCATGTCGACATAAATTTCATCCCCAATTCAATTTTTTTATTATCCTGAATAAATAAGCAATTCATTTTTTGACATGTCATTTTGCGTTGGACTCCAGTTAAAATATTCGTTCTCGCTCAGATAAACAACATTGAAATATCATGTTTCAAACAGACAGCAATACATTTTTATGCCTGAACTCCATTCCTCTTTGCAGCCCTGTCTTCTCGTTTCCAGTGTGTTATGTTAATAATGAACGTTCTTTTGAAGAATACTACACCCTATCTCGTTCCGTGCTTTTTCATACCATCCTATAGAAATTTACTTTTTAAACAAGCTTGTACATTTTTTCTAAATTCAACTACTCACTTTTATGACGAGAATCTAATTGAATTTTAATTTTTATTATATTGAAATTCTTTTTAAAACACTTTAACAATAACGACTGTGCTTATTCATGAAGAATACACACAGAGAGCTCCTTAACACTATAAAAATTGTGTGATATTCCTGTGTGAGTGGCAGACACTCCCATGAGAAAATTTTAAAATCCTACTTAGGTCAAAGAACACAAATTAATGCACAGACGTCCTTCGAAAATACAATATTTGCTTATACCACGAAATCATCATAACTGAATTATAGCTAACTTTGGACTTCACTACGACATTTTTCTCAAAAAATCTTATCACATTCTAAGTTATTTACATGATTAGTATGCAGCTACTTCAATTGAGTAAACGTCTCTAATTCATCAGTAGTCATTGTATCATACTTTGCGTTTATTTTGTTCATTTCTTATTTTCGTTGATGGCATTTGATCGGAGGCAATCAATGCTATAAAATTGAAACTAGACTGGTCAGTTTTTGTAGCTAAACCAAATCGGAAAACCGATACTCGAAGATATTATTGGACGATAGAAAAATAATTGTAGAATTTCAAAGTGATCCACGCTGAACAGTACGTTTACTAAAATCAAACTCGGTCTTTTCAAATTTAATTTTTTACCGCATAACTCTTTTTCTATCAAAATTATTTCGCTTATTTGCAAGCACAGATTTTCTGCTTGCAGTATATTTATTCATTAGTTCCTTAGTGATTTTGAAAAAATTGTGTCAAAGTTAATTTCTTCAAATTTTTCCCTCGGTTAATCTTCGAAAATTTTTAAATGTTTTTTTCAACAGCAGGAATTCGAATTATATCAAATGCCTTTCAACGTTGTAGCTGCATGTCCTTATGAATCTTCTTTTCAGCATCTCCTTTTTTTTGGTTTTTAACATTATTTCCGTACGGTTTCCTTTTGTCAATCAGTTCAGATCTTTCATTTTAATGCATTCATTGTATTCCGTGAGCTGCATTTTTTACCGCTGTGTGTTTCTCCAGCTAAGGAAAACTTTGACACTTCCTTTCTCTTTCAACACTACTTGAAGTAAACGTCACACTTTGCTCAAACTATTTACAACACTTTATTCGCACAGTATTTTAGATTCCCCGCACTTTATTCACACTGAAATTTTAGATTGCAAACTTTATTTAGACCGTATTTTAGATTCCCCACTCGCGTCAGCTTACAACATCTCGTCGTCCTCAAGCTCCCAACGCTTTCCTATCCATCTTTCCCTCACTCCTACTTCACCCCAGCACCACGACCTCCCCACGCCCCACTCCCTGAAGAGGGCGCGGTCGATCGGTCCCCGATAGCCGCTCCCACCTCCTTTCCTCCCTCAGCTCCCTCTGTGACCTTTGGTGGGTGCGCCATCACCTCTTCTACCTACACCTCAGCGTCGCCTCTGTGCCTGCTCCTCAGTGTAGCCACCCTTCCTACACCTCAGCGTTGCCACTGTGCCTGCTCCTCAGCGTAGCCATCCTACCTACGCCCCAGAGTTGCCTGTGTTCCTGCTCCTCAGCGTAGCCACTCTACCTACACCTCAGCGTTGCCTCTGTGCCTGCTCCTCAGCGTAGCCACCCTACCTACACCTCGGCGTTGCGTCTGTGCCTGCTCCCCAGCGTAGCCACCCTACCTACACCTCAGCGTTGCGTCTGTGCCTGCTCCTCAGCGTAGCCACCCTACCTACACCTCAGCGTTGCCTCTGTGCCTGCTCCCCAGCGTAGCCACCCTACCTACACCTCAGCGTTGCCTCTGTGCCTGCTCCTCAGCGTAGCCACCTTTCCTACGCCCCAGAGTTGTCATCTTGCGCGCATTATCTTATCTTCTGCTTCGATTTGCTTTTCAGCGAACTCCAGCTTGCCACTTTATCTACCCTCCAGCTTCCCACCTCATATGCACTTCAGCTTGCCACCTTATCTACACTCCAGAGTTGACATCTTGCATGCGTCAGCTTATCAACTGCTTCGATTTGCTTTCTGCCAACTCCAGCTTGCCACCTTTTCTACCCCTCGGTGTTGCATTCCTACCAGTACCTGAGCTGTCATCCTGCGTACACGTCATTGTTGCCATCTTTTTTATACCTCATCCCTACCTTGTTTCGTGCGCTTCAGTGTTGCCGATCGTCCTCCCTCACAGTGTTGCCGTCCTGCATAAGTTTCACAGGCACGTTACTTTCTACATCGATTCTTCCTGGCCTGCAATATCGAGAGTCATACATCTACAGCAAGATTTCCTTCCTCCATCCTAAGATTTGTGGTCCACTATCGATGATGAGCAGTTTTCATATGAACGGTCAGTGAAACTTTATGCCTCCAACTCACATGTCACATTAGAACAATCTTATTTTGCTTGTCCGTTGATCATCTGAGTAATAAAGTTTTCAGTTTCTTGCAGAAATTTTTCCTTCTCATCGTTTACCTAAATTGAATAACACTTTGGATGTTACTCTATCCTAACTAACTACGAAAGTTAAGCCTACAATCAGACAACGATACAAAGATGGGTAAAATCATATTTTCATTGGAAAATACTCTAGAGACTTTGAATATACCCACTGAGAAGCACGTGTTAGCTTTTATTCTAATTCTTCAAATTCAAACAAACGCTAAAAAAACATTAACATGAGATAACCTGAAAACGAATACCCTACGAACTAACTTCAACACGAACATAACCTTTTGCCTAAGTCTTTTAGTATCCGAATTTTGGGTTCATTCTCAAAGGGAAAAGGGACATGAGATTACGCTGCGCTGAAAAATAGCTGTTTAATTAATAAGGGAATATTGCAAAAAAAGTTAATTATGAAAAAACTTCTCAACGTGGAAATTGTCACGTATTTTATCTTCAGAAATATAAACAAATATCTTTAAGTCAGTGGCTCCACACTATTACATGTACGTGACTTTCACATACTAAATGATGAAGACCATTAAATTCAAGGCTTGTACTTCATTCGTTTTGGAAGTATAATTGAAGGTTAAATGTGTACAAAAATTTCAGAGTTGGCATATGTCATCCGAAGTTGATACGTGTCATCAGTCATGACTGCTTGAATCCTTATTTGGCTCAATTCAGGGAGATATGCATCAAATGTTTCAGTATCAAATACTTGTCAAAAACAGTTTAAACGTCAGTATTTCAAACTCATTATATAGCAAAAGTATTAAACTAATGCGAACATGACATTCGAAATAACACTCATAGAAAATGTTAGATAAAAATTTCGTCGACCTTTAACATTGAATATTCGCATGAGTCATTTGATTTGGTTAACATCTTTTCACGTGGTGCAATCCGTGAGCAATGTACTGCAGCCTCTAATCCTGTAATAGAAACCCAGCAATTGCGGACAAGAACAAATTGTGATGAATCAGGTGTGAATTTCCAGCGTGATGCTTGCCATGATCTACAGAAAAAATTGCTTTTTTGTGCAAATTAAGCGTCATAACGTCGCAGCTGTGGAGCCTAAGTCTGAAGCACTTTGAACCTTCGTTTTAGAGGCCAGCGAAATGAAAGCCCATTTAATAACGCAGCTAGCTAATGAAATATTCGAAACCCATTTTGGGTTGGAAAGAGGTTGTCTTTTTGTATCCAAATATTTGATAATACTTACTTTAAGCAATAGCCATTGAACAAACCTGCAAAAAAATGAGGTAGAGTCACACCCCTTGAAATCTAATAATTTAAAGACAATATTGGGATAATAATTTTGTTTTCCCTCTCAAATATATTGGTATTCAATCTACACCCATTCTCCATCTTTGTGCAGTAGACGAAAAAGGTCAGCAGTGGTGGCGATATGCGCATGTAAAACCGAATTTTTTAAGACTTAGGAGGTTAAAGGTGCTCTGCAAAACTGCGCTGTTACGAAACCTGTAAAACACGACAGCAGCAGCTCAGGTCTGCGCAGCTTATCTCAGTAACATCCTCTGGAAAGCAGATCCCTGCAGTATCGACCACCTTCGCTGCATGACCACCAACCAAAGGATAGCCAATGCTGCACTCCGGCTGCTCTGCTTCACATGCACCGGTACCAAATTCAAACACTGATTTTACTCCATGGAAATGATTGTTCGTCTCTTATTTTCCATCATTGGTTATGGTTGTTGGAGAGCCGATAATGCACTACGGCTGTTCTGCCTTACATGCACCGATACCAAATTTAAACACAGACTTCACTTCAGGGAAATTACTGGTCGTCTCACATTTTTAATAATTGACTATAGCTCTACATGTTATATTTTTACGAAAACATGATAAATGCCTAGCAGAATTTTTGTTTTATTTTTTCTATTACTAATCTGTAATCAAGTTAATTTTTACGAACTAATTTGACGCCTTAAGAACCGACTGCCTTGACAATATCGTTTAGATGTTTGGTCTTACAGCAGTACACAATAATTGCAAAAAAACGATATTCCATTCCTATAATTTCTAGCATTTGATTGATGAATAAATTCGTCCAAAAATAACTTGCGCATGAACGCTTTTTTCTAAAGCTGTATAATTTCTGTTCAAATTAATCTACTGAAAAAGATTGAGTTACGAAGCTTCACCTGCATTTTGTTTTGTAATTTACCAAGGAATATATGGAGCTCTGATTGACGAACAATTCTAAAATTCCCCGTGAAATTACTCATGGTTGGAATTGATGTGGAGTGAACGAGTATTGTTGAAAAGAAAAGTTAAATTAAACGCGTTAGGGGATTTTGTGAGCAAGATATTTCTAAATGATGATATACACAAAATTTGTGTCCATCATTTATTAACATAAATGCTCGGTATCGGAAGCTAATAAAATAAGACCCAAAAAAGTAGCTTTCAACTGTTCTTGTAAATTGCGAAGGACAAGGTCCTCTCTAAACAATAATTTAAAGCTGAATAATTATGGTGTGTGAATACATCAATCGTGACTCATGAATTCCTTTAATTAAAAGACAATTTTCGAATTCAGGTACTAAAAAAAATCATTTATTTAAGAATGATACCTTACGTTTCACAGAAAAAATAAAATAATGAGACCGTGCGCTTCTAAGAAAAAAATTATAAATTTAACAATCATATTGTACTATTCTAAAAAAAAATGTCTATGACAATCATACTGTAGTCTCGAGATCTTGAAAAACTAATATATTACCTAGTCAGAAAGCACGCTTACCAAAAAAACAAATACATTTAAAAACCATGCTATGCCTGTCTCATAAAAAAATGAGATATTGAAAATTTATACCGAACGCTTCCTGGGAAAAGTAATGTGTTTAAAAATCAAACCGTACGCATCCTAAAAAAATTCTATTTAACAATCATACTGCACTCGTACTAGAAACTGTACCGTAATTGTGAAGGAAATGAAAACTATTAGTAGCTGTGGAGTAAGCATATCAACTTCGAAATTGTACAGACATTTAGCATTCAATTCTGCTCCCATGAACAGGACACCAGAACTCTTACAAATTTTATTTTGCAAATGTCCATGGTTACAACACACAGTAAGAAATTCGGAAAAAACATTTTCACTTTTGATTTTTGACAACTATTTAATCAATTATAAATTCGTTCCAGTATGGAAATCATGGTCTCGAATATACAAGATGATTAATTTTTGAACTAACGTTCTAAAAATATATCGAAAATTTTATTCCATGGGTAAAGATTACGAGAACCAACACTAGACTAGGCAGTTCTCATGTTAATTTTTACCTGTCATAGGAAATGATTTCGCCATGTTTTTCTTCAAAGCCCTTTTCAAAGCTCAAGTGCTCTTTTCATAGTCTCAAAAATTTAGAGGTATAATTTGATCATTTGCATTTAAATAGAAAAAACCTTCTCGTATTTTACGATCTCACAAATCGTTTGAAGAGCATTTCTTTTTGAAGTTCTTGTGGAAATCTTCCGATAAGCCGCCTGATTGGAGGGTCATTTCTCTATAGGGAGGTTAATGAAACTAACAGACTTATTTATGACTAGGATCAGAATTTGAAGTATATTTCAATACAGTAGGAATATTTTCGTTAAGTTCAATAACATATTAGTCTATAGAAGAGGAAATAAAATGAATGCTAAGCCTTCATGAAGTGCTTTGGCATTCCACATTGGCGCCAATTGCTCCTGAAGAACTTATACGCGTTTTTATTTCAAGTTTTAATGATCACTGAGAACTTGTATACAAATGTACATTGAACAGGAATTTTGATCTAGCACATTGAATTGAAGTCGATTTGCGGTTTTGCACTTTAGATTAAAAAAATACTTAATATGTCGAAGTTTTGAGGATGTACTTCCGATTATTTTCGAAAGACCTTCTCAAATGTTACTATGTAGTTCTTTGTTGGTTTATTCTCTAAAGATTAGAACGAAAAAAAATGTACATATCATTGTTTTCAGATGAGCATCAGGTTTTACACTTGAATGTTATAAATTTATTCATAAATGCAGAGTAACTTGGAAAAAATTCAAAACTCTTTCAAGTTACCGATCAGTTATTCAAAATACGGAATCCTCAGCGTAAATAGAAAATTTACGGTCGAATCAAATTTGAGTTAATTATTTTAAAACTTCAGAATTTCTGAGATTTAAAACCTTCAAAATTAATTGCTACTGAATATTTTGGTAATTTCTCGTTCAGCTTGGGAAATGGGCGATGCATCTAAATTCGTCTGCTTGCAAATGCAATTAACTTTTTGCAGAAAAGCAGAAAATGTAAGGTGGCACACTCTCGCAGCACGCGACTAGGAGAGCCATAGAGTTCTCTCGGGGGAGTGAGACAAGTACAGCTCATGTCAAGCATCGGCATTTGCACGACCCAAACATTCCAACATTACCTCAAATAATTTCAGCATTTCTCAAGTATCATTTATCTTCGTGATAGCTATCCAAAACAGGGATTCTAAATTAAGGCAAAACAGATGTCCCTATAATATTTTACTTTGAAACCATTTTCAGGTGGTTAAATATTAGGTATCTTTTTTGCCAATTGATGTAAAATACTGTAGCAAGCAGTGGCTAACCGTTTTCATGCTTGTTGTCTCCTCATACAGTATGGTTCTGTGGTGCTTTCTATCCCGAATACTTTCAGTCTGTGTATAGCGTATCTGTAATTAGTACTGACTGCGAGCAAAATTTGACGCATCTTTTCGTGAATGTTGCAAAAGTTGCTCCTCTATTCCCCAGCGTTGACCTGAAATTCAACAGTTTGCCTCAGAACTAGAAGCTCTAATGTTTGGTTAATTTTTCAGAGTAGGATTTTACTTTAAATTCTGAAAACCTTTTGACTATAGCTGCAGGCGTTTGTAACTATCCTGCTGTAGCAGATGTATTTTTTGCAGTCATATCTTTCTCTTAGGCAGGACAACATTTCTACATTTCGCCAGCCTTCCCAGTTTTATTTAGCTGCCCGGGAGTCCATTTCTTTCCAGTCTCATTTCGCTCCCGCTCTGGCAACCAGTGATATTTTTCTTGCGCGTCCAACTATTTTTTCTTAATGTTTTCCAAAGCGTGTTCCGCCACCTTTTTTTTTTGCAAAAACGACTGCAGTAAACGTGAATGTGTGCAGGTTTCAAACGTGCGGTAATTTACTCACACCTGTTATTTGTAGGATTTATTCGATTTTACTTCAAATAAAGCTCTTGAAAAAAGTTTCAGAGACAATTACCAAATAAAACACTCACAGCACGTCCAGTTTGATGTACACAAGATTTTCGAGGGTCTGGTGCAGTTATTCCTGACAAATGACTTAAAAAATTAAGCAAATGTTCACCAGTTTTTCATTTCATCTTAATCGTGTTTATAATACTGAATAATTTAATGGAAATTGTTTTTCATTCGCATGCAGATGAGTAACGAACATATAAAATCTGAAACCATAACCAGAGGCCAAGAATCATGAATACGATGGATCAATTATTTGAGATTTAATTATTCTCTGATTTTCTGAATAATACGTAAACTCATTTATGCGTAAAAAGTAAGGTCAAATGATAGTAGAAAGCTGGAAGGAGATAAAACAGCTAACTTAAAATAACTCATATTTTCAGCCCCACATTGGAAAAAAACAAACGGAACAGCAAATAGAAACAAATTGCAGCAAGAATCTTTGAACAACTATGAAGTAGAAATAATTTTGTGAAAACCATAAACGAGTCCGAAGCTATCCCACAATTTATAATACTGAGACACGAGCTCAACTGACCTACACATTCTCATTCAGAGCATTGGATCTTAAAATATGCAAGACATAACCTTCGAATAATACACCCTGTAAACGAATTTAAACAGATGTTCAGGTAGCAATTGTAAAAAAATAATTAATGCACTCACAGAGTGTAAGTTTCTGCGGATCTAGATTCTCACGTTTATAGAACCATTTTAAAGAACAGAAATATTCTTGTGACTTCTCAACGGAAATATTCCTAAAAAATTCGGGATTCTTATGTAACGCATTTTGCTAATTTTGGTAAATTTTGGTAAACGAGTCTGATTGAACGAACATGTTCGGCGAGTTTTGGATAATATCATCAATGGTCCAGAACCAATAATTAAGTAAATTTTTCGGAGCTTCGCATGCCCCTCAAATATATTTTTTTCTGGACCATACGACAATAACTTCGATGTGTCCGCGGGGGCGCGCAAATGCAGCGCTTTTGTTCTTGCGCTGTCGCTGATGATGCCCGGGTCCATTAGGCAAAATCTGCTTCTGTGGTCCGACCATTGCTCATCTTGATGCTTTTAGTTTGCCTGGATGAATTTTGCCACCCGTGATGCATGGGCCACCGTGAACTTTTTTTGGAAGGCAATCTCGATGTTAGTGACGCATGCGAAGTCGGCCCACATTTTTTTGTGTGCCCGAGGAAACTCGAAGCTGTACATGTAAATAAAGGGAAAATGCTTCGAAATGATTGTTTAGTGTCCTTCAGTAATGATCTCAAGCCTCCTTCGAAGTTTATATAGTGACAAGTGAAAAAAATAGGGAATGAACATTCTAAAGCATTGAATAATTTCCAGGCTTTAAAGTTCATTATCATTTTACTGAAATTCCAAAACACAATTGAGAGATGTGTTTTTAGTTGGTCATAGTTGATGAGCGCACTGGATAAAAATTGAATCTGTCTAACAACACTATAAAAAACATCATTTTCGAGTTCAAAAAGCTTGTCCATTTTCTGTTTATCGAAATAGCTTCCAATTTGGGATAGGTATTTCAATTGAGCACATAAACATTATCATTAGCAACTTACTCAGATATCATCCTTTAAAAGAATCATGCATTCACTTCAGCTGGTATAAATATCATGCACGGGAGAGATATGCAGGTTCAACAAAGTTTTCATTTAGTTTGGAAGTGTTAACCACATTCTTAATCTAGCTGGCATTGGAAATAGACTGTTTAGAAGCCTTTCAAGTGAAATGTGCGCATGTACATTTATTTACTAATCAATGAATATCATCATATCAAACTAATTAATAAATATTAATGTCTATGTCATGGCACCCTACCACACTAAGTGAAATACAAGTGATAAATTATTTCGAATTTTTTTTTTTATTATTTTGCAATAAAGAATTTTTTGGGAGTATTCCAGCTTAAATTGGCAGAGAGAATGTTGCAACTTTTTAGTAGGAAGTGATTAATAACTAAAACCTATATGGCAATCAGAAATTTTTTTAACCTTTTGAATTTGCGACACACACAGTTTGAATACTCCAGCTACCTGTACAATAAGGCAGAATCATGAATAGAGGAATAAAGAATTCCCCCTATTAATATAGTTTTTTATTTCAGTCAAGTAGATTGGCATATTTAGCCAAATAATCAGTTTCTTCGTAATGATTACTTTTGCACATCAAGTTTTTAATTTGTTTCTAGATTCCCATCTACTTTTTGCACAAACTTCCTCGATGGAATTGTTTTTTCTTACAGCAGTAGCCTCTTGACTCTTGACTCTGCTTGATGATGTCGATTTTCGTCCTCCATAATTTAATCAAAATACATGGTCCATTTTCTAAACAATTTTGCTTGATGGTATCGACTTTCTCATCCTATAATTCAACACGATGACACGGACAAACCTTTGCTCAACTCTGCACAATGCAGTCGACCTTCTCCTTCCAAAAATCAGAACGATCACCCGGCTCATCTCCTACATAGCTCTACTTTATCGTATCGATTTTTTACTTCACAATTCAGGTTGATGATGCCGAGCTGCTGATTTACTTTTTCCTCACTCGATAACGATGTTAATATGAAATAAAATTTTTTGTGATTTTTGGGGATTGAAATTAAGAATTTTTTAATTTCTCAGGCCTACGTTTGCAATTATAAACAGCACCATTCTAAAGTCAGGATTGAAGGTTTACTCTAGGTGACAAAGAAAGTCCTAAGCACTATAGCAGATAACAAAATGAAATGTGTGAGCACTGTTTGACTGAGAAAAACACGCATTCGAGGTTAATCTTGAGCTAACTGAGAATAAGAGGAATCTGCTAGCATCGGCTCCATCTGAAGCCCCAGGGCCAGAGATCACTTCAATGAGAGAACACCAATAATATTAGGCTAATATCGAGAAGACTACGCCGTACCACACACAGTTTCGCGTAAACTAGAAAACATTTACTAGGTTAACACGAATACTATTGTGCAGTTAATTGAGTACGGTCGTCGCCAAGTGGCCCACGCCATTGAGTAACAAATTACGGTTGCCGCCAAGCGGTCCAGACCATTGAGCAATAGAGTACGGTAGCCGACTAGCGGTCCATGCAACTGAATAATAATATTTAACGCTTTCTCCCCTATTTATTCGAATTCAAATTGCTGTCGTGCGTGGCAGACGTTCAGAGTCGAGGAGACGAGATGAGCAAGGTTGCGCAAGGGAGGCGGAGGAAGAGGAATTAGCCGGCCAAAGTAGTCTGCAGCTCCATCAATGCAGTGTAACAGTCGGGACTGCCTTCCTGATGAAGTTCTTGACCAAAAGTTTCAGAAGGGTTTCCATTTCTCAACACCGCTAAAGAAATTTCAGAACCTCCTACCCCCTGAAATAAAAATGCCTACACATACCCAATATCCTATTGTTTACCTGAACTTTTCTGACACCCACAGGAGGTGCGGGCCCCCTAGTTTGGGAACCCCTGCTCTAGACGGGCACAGGTCGAGGTTTGACCGCGAAAGACCAGTTGCTGTCCACTATCGATACTTAGTGTAACTGAGAGCTCTGCTCCGATTGGAATTGGAAATGTCGCGACTGGAAAAACTAAGCGGCTGCGTCGTTACTAGGCTTCAGTCCGATTTGTGTCCGGTGCGCTGCACCGAAGGTGTTCCGATGTGCGCAACCGCAGCCGTTTCAGCTTTTTATTCTTAGTATGATCCAAGAAACAAAATTGTCAGCGCCACACAAACTTCAGTTAGATTTAGTTACAACAGTAAATTTTAAAAGATATAGGAGGTTACGAATACCAGTGAACTGGAACGAAGCAGAGTACAAACTAATCCTCATGATTAGCCGAAAGAAATTTTCTTCTCTAGGATTATTGAATAGTGATGATTTTTTTCTTACGACCTGCATATTATTTAAAGTAGTCATTTAAATTGCATACCTTAAATTTGAACTTTCACCAATTCACGTACATGTAAACATCTGAATAATCTGTAAAAAGAAATATTTAAACACTATCATTGAGCGCAGGGGTTATGTTCTACCTCTACTGAATTTTGCACATGAATAAACAAGTAAAATCCAATTTTGATCAAAATTATTCATACATTGTCGAAGCTTTAATGTGCGAATATGCCTTCGTCTGGAACTTCAAATTCGGACATGCATGAAAGATCAGTTGAATCCGTATTCATATTGTGATATTAGACGATAGAGTAGCTCAATGAGTTCGTTATTTGATAAGGGCACAGATTTGTGTTGGTTTCACTTCATATCATAACATCCACGTAAGTGGAATATCTCCAAAGCATTTAAATGAAGAGTTCATTTCTAGTTTTGCTTCTTCAGCCCTTAAATAAAAGAGTTCACATAACAGCAAACTTAAGCATCTATCCCCACGCATCTCCGGCTCATCATGTGCTGACTCATTATTCACACTTTTTAGCCTTTCGCTCGACTATCAGCCGCGGTGCCCAAGGGGAAAAGAACTTCGGCTTGCTAATGTTAGCGCTCATCAGGCGGCGTTGTGTGGGGCTAACGCCTTAATGTTTTGCAAGGTCCAGGGCCAAGGCAGACCTGGCATAGCTTTGTTGTTTTGCTGAACCATGCTACGATCGTTTCTTAGAGAAGTCGCCGCCAACCGCTCAAACCTCGGCCTCGCCACAAAACCTAGATTTTTGGGGCAAGACATTATTTCCTTTCTGCTAAGGCTCATTTGTCCTCAGTTACGTCATGAAACTTCGCGTAACGAGAATTTGTATTTTTGTTCATGTTATTCTATTTGAACTTCACCTCCGTGTACTGTGTGTAATTGTTTTTCATTATTCTTAAATGCGATCAAAAGGCAGGAAATTTTTACTTAAATCTATCATACAATGAACTCGAGTTTTCTATTTTGTTCGAATAACTTTATTTAGTTCATGGAGTAGAAATTCACTCAATCACTCTTCACGGAAATATTTCAGGGATTTATATCTTCCTTTCAATCACTGAACGAGTGAACATTGTATGAATTGTTTCAGCAAGTTTATTAATTTACTCTTAGTTAGTTTTTCATGTTGTTGGTAATGGTGCTGTTAATTTCCACGCTCAATCATATCCTAAATGTGTTGTTGCCCAGGATCGCTTGACAGACATCTGCGCGGCCTGATGCTGAAAGCGCGTGCTCGTCGACTTATGTATAGCAAACTAAGGAAAGGGTCCTAGAAAAATTGCATAATGGAATGATAAGATCACTTTACTTTTCGAGCAGATCATTGCCATCTTCTCACAGCATCTTCTTACTTTTCAGGCGAGTCTTTGCAAGCTTCGCAATCACTGAGCTTGTCTTTTAGATAAGTGCAAGAGCATTTTCCTGAAACCCAAAGAGTAAATGGAGAGGTGTTCATAGTTTATTTTTGCTTATGAGCTTTGTTCTTTGATTAAAGATTCATTCAGATACCTTAATTTCTTCAACCTATATTTATTTAAAGAACATGGTGTACTTAGGCCGAACGCTGATATAAAAGCCTTGCAAATATTAAAAAAATTAATTGAAAGTTCAAAACTTCAATCCCATGCTTATCATGCTTACATTTTTCGTTCTCGCAGTCATTCAAATAACTATGAAATTTCATCGCACAAATTGAACAAAAAGGAATCATTTAGCACAAAATATTTTAAAAGTGCAGCTCATTCCTAATGCCTGCATGATTATTTTTCCCGTTAGGTGCTTCAGCGCTGAAGCTTAACTTGCAAACTGAAAAATCTGAAGAAAAGGTGCTTGGACTTTTATGTGTTCAAAATCTAAGTGTATCGCAGTGAAAAATTCCAACACTTTTCATTCAAATAGCTGAATCGCAATTTTTTGCGTGGTTATTTTTTACTGAACTTTAGTATGACCAAGCATGAAAAATATAAGTCGCTTTGAACATAAGTTCTTGCTTATAATTAACATACGTATGTTAATTATGTTTGCCGACTGCTGGAAGTAGTTCTTCTCGCTCCAAATTCCCTGTGTGCATCCGGCATGTGGTTGTGCAAACTTCAATTTCAAACTTTCTTCGTTCGGAAAGTTCCCACTCCAGAGCTTCGTAAGCTTACAAAGGTCTTAAAGCTTCTTTATAATCGGATTATTCTGAAAGTTAGGCCATTTTGAACGGAATATTGTTGGACTTACGTTTTCTAATTAAGTTCAAGTTTATCTTGCCAAATACTATTTGGAGAGAAATCAGCTCGTGATGCTATTGAAAGCTATAAGTACCAACTCAGTGGCATGATTTACAATCATATCGTTTTTTCATGGCAACATTTGGAACGCGAATGCCGGAACTTTCGGTACTCAGGAAAGTCTGAGCTAAAGTGTTTGATGTTCTTCTGGCCAAAGTCAACCAATTACTCAGATTGTATACTGTTCTCAATTCCAAAATATTACAGGAAACATTTATCAAACTTCTTCAGCTTTTTATGAAGCAAGCAAGGTAGTTTTTCTGGTGTATTTGAGGAAGTCTTTTAAAAACAATCACAATATGCGCATGAGTGCTCAACCATTCTATATTTCAGAATAAGCGTCTTAATTGATTTCTTTTTACTTAGAATACAGTTGTACTTTGATTTTTTTACTTTTTCAACCTAAAGGTACGAAGTCAAATGCAAGCTCATCTAGTCAAAAGGTTTTCCTAAAACTTCCTCTACTTGTCTCCTCCTTTTCTAACTCCTAAGCTCAACTGATTTTTTTCTGTTGCAAATTATTTTTGGTGAAAAAAATATTGTGGTTGTAAAATTTTACCTTGAACGAAACATTTTGGTCATTTTTATCAAATCTTTGAAAATTTTTTAACCGAAAAAGTGATGTTCAATCTGCGTACGAAGTAGGGGATCGTGAACTAAGGCAGAAGACAAGTGTCCCAAAAGAAAATCGAAGAATATATAGTGAGTACTTGTGAACGGTAAACCAAAGATCTACGTTATCCTGGCCAAAGGATCGCGTTTTGAATCCCATTAGAAGTACGGCATAACTATCAATTTCTCTCAAGTGGCATTTTCTATACATACTACTTTTAGTTTTTGATGGAGACTAACCTTTCTCAAAACATTTAACTTAATGACATAGTTCTTACAGCTTAGTTATTTATACAAAAAATGAAATGGAAATATTAGCCAATTTTGACCATGAGTGTGAGTGAAAATCGAATAAAACTTTAATCAATTTAAACTAATGCAAAATACACACGTTTTAAAATAATTCGTGTGTATTCATAGCCATGAAAATGAGTTAAAATGAATCCTATAGTTAAAGAATCTCCACAAGTTAAATCGAGTCATCAGTAGGTACGATAAATCGTATCTCAAGTTGGAGTGACTGTGGCTTAAGGCTAAATTCCCCTCCAAATTATTATAACAATTAATGATATCGTCTGACATCACTGTCCATTGCAGGTAATTGTACATAGATAATCTGTTTTCATTTACAAGTAAATCGATTTGTTCGTTTCTATTAGATTTGAAGTGGAGATTTGATTTTTGTAATTTGTTCCAATTTTCTAACATCTTACACCATGTTATAATTATATCAACATGGCACACTCTGTCATAAGTCGAATCTGAATGCTCAACCACGTCATAAATCATGTCTGGAGTGTATGATGACATGATTGATGGTATCAATCTATCAACATCTATTATATGTATCATGATCATAAGTCGATAAGCGAGGGTCGTAATTTATAGTTCTTTTTTGAGATGGTTTCCTTGCTCTAGGAGTTCTGATCTTTAAATGAATTTTCATGTTTCTCGCCTACGAAAATATTCTGTATGATGAACAATCTAGCAGTAATTATATTGCAAGAAACAATGAAAGTAAATGTACCACCACTATTGGCAATGCCTGCATCAAGCCTAACATTTAAGTCTTTCGAGTCATTTAAAACATTCGAGTCTTTCGAAGTATTTTCCACTTGGTTATAAATCTCTAGCATTCATTAAAGATATTGAGTTGATACCTTGACTTGAGCAGGAAGCATAAATCACTTCATAGTTTAATCTGACGCAGAGCCTCGTTTTGTTTTATTATAGAAAGCCGGAATTAGATTAGTTCAGAACAAGAATATGAAGTTTTAAATTAGCACACTGCTCATTACAAAACTTTGGAAGTTGGTGGGATAAAATTCATTTTAAATTATGAACAGCCTTGGCTGGAGCAAGACAAGTAATGGGCATCAAATTTACATCGTTGACGATGCGCTTCTCAAGTAATCAGAAAAGTTGCCAGTTTCCTCACAAAGTTTTCGCCTGAGGATTTATTTGAAATTTTTTTCAGGTAATGAAGGATGAGTTAATTTTTAAAAACGCGTCTGTTTTTTATTGTCCAACTTAGCCATAATTTTTACGTTTATTGTTTATTCACATAATTATGTTTCTCAGTGGCATGATTTTTTGCAGCCTTGATTTTTTCGAGCTGAACAAATCAAGATTGTTAAAAGAAATCACCCATGTTTCGTTGCAAGTTAGTTTTCATCAATTTTATTGATTGAAGGTGAATGGTTATGGTTGGTTATTTGTGTAATTAAAATAAACTTGCAGTGAAATTTAAAAAATAATGATCCAAAATAACTCATTATGATTTGTGTTCTCCACATTTTTTAAAGTAGAGTGATAATTGAGAGATGAGTTATTCGTTTAATTAAGGTTGGCGTGAAGGGTCATAAAACGAAACGGTAGTAATTAAAACGGAAAATCCTGCCTTGTCGAGGCTGGAGTAGCTCACTACGGCATCAGATTGGGTCTCATGAAAAAAACTGTCGATCAGAATCAGATCACTTACTTTGATTACTCTTTGTAATTAAAACACTGAACATGCCAATAGTGGACAACAAATTGATACAATTTTTAAAGTTTGGAACATTTCCTTGAGCTCAGCAATCACTTGGAGTTCTTAGAACCATGACAATTTCAAAAAACGTGATAATTATAAAGTCCATGAAAATTCCATAAACCATGATGATTCCTAAAACCATGATAATTCAACATCTAATATCTTCCCTACGACAACCATAAGAAACTGCGTGGGCTGTGCAAAGTCATAATATTATAGGTGCAAATCATTTGTGCTACTTCGATACCAAAATAAATTGCTGTAGATGTAGACTTTTTCCAGAGCTGATCATGTGCCTTTCTACATGCAAGAGAACCCAACTGACTTTGTGCAGTTAAACGTTTCTCAAATTATTTCTAATTCTAATCCTAAAATAGGTATTTATCAGACTATGCATGAAAATAGGAATTTGAACAAAGTTAGCACTAAAGAATAAACTCCTTAGAATTTGTGAGAACGTTTCGATAAAGGTCCCATGCTGATCTGAATGACAAAACAAGGCTTGGATGTACATAAAAAGTATTCACTACTTGATTATTAACACCAACAGATTTATAGGTAAGTGGATAGACCCCAAAAAACTGGATGTGTCATGAAGTTTTAGTTTACCCTTTAAAGTATAGAAAAATTATTAAATGCCTACAGCTAGACTTTCGCCACAAAACAGCAAAATTAGCACTGGTGATCTTTGGTGCTCAGTCGAATGCATGGATACCAATGACAAAATTTTCAGACTCACACGGCATTGGTTCTGTACAATGGCTGACTTTCCTTTGCTCTATGAACCTCAGTCGCTGCGTCCGATCAGTGCAACCGATGTACTTCGATGCCCTCTGCGCATTACTGTGTGCATGAGCGACTAAAGTACAACGGGGAGTTCTTCTTCAACGCTAAAATAAGATTTTATGCTGAATTTTCACGTAAAGATTGCATGCAAATATATCAAAATTTTTGAACGCATGAGATTTTAATTATTTTTCAAGTTTTTTGATATTTGAATATTGAAGGGAACTGTATAATTTACTGTAATGGGTTATGGCGGTAGAGGTAATAATAATTTTTATACAGAAACTGTTTTCATAGAGAATCAAATGAAAATAGCTGGTAGCTCTTGACAAATATAGAACCTTAATTAATGCATCGAATACATTGAAAAAATCCAGCAGATTTTGTGTAATAAAGTCGTCTTAATTCTATTCGATTTGAACCTGAAACACAAAATGTGAAGAAGTTTAAAAACTCCTAACCAAGAAAAAGCTTTCCAAACTACTACGGTTTGAAATTTAACTTCCTTTCTACTGATGAAACAATTAATAATTTAATTAACTAAGAAGTTGTTGTGCGTGGAACTTTTTTTTTAAAGCAATAACGTAAATGTTACGTTGTCTGCAATGTAACTTAAATTTAAAACAGGTTTAAAATCAATCATCAAACCTGAATTGTCCTTGAGTGGGCATGAGCGACCATTGCGCTATGACGAGGTTTTAGTGAAATAAGCGTTTTAGAATTACTTCATTATTAAAAGAGCTAATAGACACTCATTGCTACATGCAGTTCTTTGCCCTTCTTTTCCCATCTGCATAACTCATTAATTTTTTCCCAAAATTCAGGTGTTGTTCATTTGATGTACGCGGTGTAAACATGTTGTCCCTTCATTCTCACTTGAAGAGGGATTTATCATGAAAGTATTTTTTAAGTATATAGGATCTATTCTTCACTTTTAATCGCCTAACTAATCCGAACTATCACGAAATAAAAATCTATTTGCATGGAAACATTGTGAACATGAAGTTACATGAAATATTGACTAATTTGAATTTTTTATCCTTGATACACTTGAAAACAAATGGGAACATTCTGTGGAGCTTAACCTATAGATTCACCCTCCCTGGAAAAATCAGGCTTCATCATGAAACGCAAATTATTCACTCAAACGGGATTTCGTGAGTCACTCATTTACCTAGTTTCGTCACAGTTGATATTAATTGATGTGTTCGAGTTGTTTCAATTGTAAATATTTCTGCATGAAGAATCTATTGATTCACATTATTAAATGAATTGAAGAGCTCCGTAAATGACAGCAAATATTTGTAAGCTATTTTCACCTTAGACTTGATTATAAAATTAAAATCTCTAATCTTAAAATTTGAGAAATATAAAATAGTTTTTAGTAGTGAGAATGAAGTTCACGGGGAAAATAATTCAACGATGTGTCTACCCTTGCACCATGCAATTTGATACAATTGGATCATGTGTTATAGAAGCTTCAGAAAATGCCAAAGTAGAAAATGGCAATTTCTTAAACAATTTAAGAAACAATACCACTTCTATAAATTCTTTGTTGAGGCATAAAAGCTACACGACATGAATGTTACACAACAGGTCAGACGACCTGTCCTCTGAAGACTAGCTGAAAATGTACGCAAAAATGTCTGGTTTATTTTAATAAGAACCCTGTAATGGAGCCTCATGTTCATTTTTGTGACATGAAGAGGGCGTGGCTGCCAGTTCTTCATCTCTGTCACATTTTAGGGCTGCAAGATAAGGCCACGGTCTCTCCTTTGCTGGACACACACTTGGCTCACTGACGCAGGGCAGTACTGGAATTCGTAGGTTTTCTTTTCGCTTTACGGTTTGTTTTATGCGTTGCCTACTTTGGCCTGATTGCCTGTTGCAAAATTGGCGCTGCAATTTCAGTTTTTAGAACATGATTTGTTCTTCGTCAACATAATAAACAATGTCTTTTTTCAGTTTTCCGATTCTTCACTCATTTCAGTCACTTCAGAGAGGAACAGTACCACTTTCATTATGGTACAAATTTTTCTGTAATAGCCATCAGGTTATTTTAATTATTTCTCTTTTTTTTTGCAACGATATATGCATATAACTAGATGAATAAGAGCATTGAATATTTTGCAATAAGTCTACAGTCTCTGCTATTGGAAACATTATTTTTAAATTTTGAAAAGGCCAGGTTGATTTTGAGAATTAAAAGTTAATGAGAAACGGCATTCTTTGTAATTTTGAAGTTTTTTCCTCCAAAGATGCTTGCTAATTGAAAATATATAGTTTACAATTTTTTCGTCTTCATTTAGAGCACCCAGCATGAAAACCTAGCGTCTTGTAAGTTTTAGAATATTCCCTTTTATAAAAATTAGCTTTATTTCTAGAGCTTGTGAAGAGCGCGTTCACAAAAACTTAGAGACTTTGGCAAGCAACATCCATGTCATATTTCCTGCACAGACGACACCCTCTGAGGGTTTCCATTTCCCCTCGCCATCTCTCGGCGCAGAATTTTGCCGGCTTCACCTCTTAATTTTTTCTACAAAAGACCTGAGAGATAAAAGGAACAAGGTATCGTTCCAGAAAAAAACCTAAATCCTCTTAGACCTATACGAGGAGCAGCGAATTTTCTTGTTCAGAGATGCGTACAAAATTTTTCGAGATGATTATGATTTGAATTAGGGCAGACGTCGAGCGGATGAATACCTGCGTCATCAAAACATAGTTTACGCATTTTGTTACGCCGAATGTGCTTCCTTACTAACTCGTCCAAACACGAACTCGAATGAAACATCAGAAGCCCTGGAAATGACGGTAAGTAAATGTAGCCTTTTATTCTCACCGCAAACACGATGGTGAACCTAATTTCTTCATGCTTTATTTCTAACAAAGACAAAACAGTTCTTAAAGAAGATCATCCATGCAAAGAAAACATACAAAACCTGATGATTTTCTAAAAAACGTGAATTTGAAATTCCTAAAAAGTGTAGTACTTCATGATCATTTCTACAAACAGTATTACTTCAAACATATCGGACATGAGTAAGAGTTCTTTTCCGCTTAGAAAGAGTAACTTCAATTAGGACATAACTTAATCAATAATTGATTACTCTATGTCCTAATTATTGATGGAATGCTGTAGAAGGAGTTATTTATATTCATGGATTTTTTCATACATGATGACGTGAATTGCCTGTAGGAAATTACCCGAGGCCGCACAAATTTTAAGGTGCCTGGATTTGGTTCATACATGATGACATGAGTTGTCTGTAGGAAATTGTCCGAAGCCGCAAAAATTTTGCGGAGCACATACCTTGTTATATACACGATATTCATGTGCTACAAAAGGATGAATACCACTGGTATTTTGCAATCCTTTCAATCTAAAATTAGCGCTATTCATGAAAGATTTAAATCACTCTTAAAATTTGATTTAATAAGATTCCTACGTCATGATTAATGTACGAGCAAATAAATTTGATAGATTAACTGTGAACAACGTTATAATTTCTCTAATCAATCGGGAAATAGATTGCTAACAAGCGAACTTTTTTAAATCTGTACGTTAAAATTCCGGGATTAACATGCACTCAATTTTTTACTACCAACAATCGCATATTCGTGAAAGAAATATTCCAATTTTTGTCGACAAATTTAGTGTGTACTACTTTGTCGGGTGAACATGAGCATATCGATAAGAATGTTCGCCAAACTATCATGTGGTTATTGAATTTGGCTTGGTCAGGTCAAAATTTTATTAAATTTATACATGATTGATTTGAGCGTACATAAGCATACTCGCATACTAAATTTCCCCAAACTGTCATGAATTTCGGATGCGTATCCTCAGAAGGAGATGCGATGCACATAAATAATTATTCTGGGTTTGGCCTTTAGACTCCCCTGATCTTAACCCGATGGATTATTATGTATGAGGCACTGTAGGGAAAGATACCAATCGCCGTGCCAGTGAGTGCTACAAGAGACCAGTTAATCGATAGCTTAAAGTGGTTTTTGAGGGTCTTCCAAGGGAAAGGATAAAATCAGCTTACTCTAGGTTCCTGGCCCGGATTGATTCTGCATAAATGCTAATTTCGGTTATTTTGAGTAGAACTCTTTGACAATTGTCTTATATTCTTGCCTGTTGAATTTCTTTGAAGTCAATCAAATTCAATGGGTAATAAGCGCTTTTTTTTTCCTGATAAAACTGTCAAATTTTTCCTGAACACCTTGCATGTTTGTGTTGCAAAACTACATTCTGATTAACCGAATATCAGTTCTTCTGTATGTACAGGGTGTTTTTTAAATACATGATCCGAAAAAATCTTCAATACCTTTTGATACAATGATCCTTGACCTGTGGATAGAATATTTATGTAGCCTTGTAGAGTCGGTTATTGAGCACTGCGGTTCCAACGCTTGTACCTGTAACGACTGCAAAATTTGGAGAAAGCTGCTATTTTGGTCACCTGGAAAAAGATAGTTACGCATTCCTATCTTAGGATACACGTTTCTGACGGTGTTCAATAACAACTTCAGAACAATAATACACCTCTCTTACTGAGTGTTCTGGAATTATTCTAATTATCCCTTATCGTTGAAGTCGTTTTGCATTTTACCTAATATTCCAAATAATGAGCGCATCATAAAACACGATGGACCAGAGAAATAGGTAAACCAGTAACAACTTTGAATTCAGTAATGAAAAATTTTTTCAACTAAAGAAAAAAAAATGAAAACAGATTGAACAGTTTTTATTTAAATATCAATGTAAAAAACTTGATAAACTAACATGCGAAATTTGAAATAAAATTAGCCTGGTTAACGTTGGCTATTTGATAATTTTAATCAAGTGCATATTGTGAGATGAGCATCGTGATCGCTTAGAACACGCACAGCCGTCAACACCTGCAGTCGGTACTGCTCGTTAGAGAGCCTCTGGCTCACGGTAAATCATAACGTCTGCTGTTCTGAAGACTGCCTTCAAAAGAGGGTAACAAACGCTCAAATTTGATGACACAAAAAATATCACAAAAGCTCAGCGGGCCGGCAAAATGAGTGGACATTTGTTCACTAAAGAATACGCTAATAATTTCCTGGCGCGAAAATTACATCATTATCTCGCGCACTTACCGGCACGGCCGCTCGCTCCAAATGAGAACGCGCTCCGCTCTAGAAAAAGACCAACGTAGCTGCAGCAAATTCCCAAAGAAAAGAAAAAGGGAGTGTTTTGCTTCTGTTATTCGAGAACTGAAATGGCTGTGCAGAAAAGCATGGAGCCTTGCCGAGATTGCTGCCAGTTTTATTTGAAAAATTAAACTGTGAAGTGAGCTTCTTTCTTTTCTGAAAATTAAATCGCCAGTTTTAATTTCTGTTTGAGCTTTTCGCGAACAATAGTAGTTTTGATGCAGTGGAACAATTTTGCACCGGTGTCGCAGTTCTGATGAGCTGCATCATTTTCATGCGAACCTTCAGTTTAGGTGTGAGTGAAAGGTGAGCAAGATATCATTTGTGTAGATTTAAATGCTTTATGATGCTCATAGATTCAAGGATCTCTAAGTACATACAGTAGTTCTAATTTCAGGGCATTCTGTCGCTATAACCTGTACAATATTATTCGATTAACTACTAACTCTAAAAACAGCCGTTTCCAGGTACTAAAATTCAATTCCCTTCGTGTGTAATATCACTTTGATCTAAAAATTCTACTGTATTTTCCCCTCTAAACAGCCCAACTAAAGCAGTAATTCACACAAATAAACTAATCCACTATTAGTACGTTCTCAATTCACAAAAAAAAAATCATGCTGAGCATTTGACGACTGCCTTATCGTCGAGTGAGAGATAAAGTTTGGATGTACTTTCATTTTCAACTTTGTTTCAGTGACAAAGTTTTTGTACAAATCAGAACTCCTCCCTTTTCTCGAAGAAAAACATGAGAGACTGAATTCAAAATGAAAACGGTTTATACTGCCTAGTTTTTAAATACTTGAAACTTTACGTAATTAAACGTACTGTAAAAGCGCAAGGTGGCGGGGCAAATAAAAAATCTCTTATTTCATCATGATCGAATAATTAAATTCTGAACATTTTCAGCACAACAGGACTGGAAGCTACAACTATCCATGAGTAATTTCTCTTTGATGCACCATTCAGAAAACATGGAGAGAGATTAAATAGCGTCCGGTAAACTCAATTATGACGTTCTTTCAATTGTGTGAAAATAATTTCCTGAATAAAAGATTTAAAAAAATCTTCTCATTTGAAAAATCACTTTTTTACTGTGAATTTATTAGAGATAAAAACGATTCCCTAGCTAGATTAGTTGAACTTGACATTCTACATGCTGTAAAGAAGCATGCTGTTTGGTTTTCATTCCCATTTTTTACATGTTTACTTTTCTTTTAACTTTTCATTTCGGAGTTGAAGGAGTGAAATTTTTGAGAGATTTTTTTTGCTGCTCAATAATACGATTGTTTATTCAAAAACTACGGCCTCTTAAGAACCAGAGATGGCAATGCAATAATTAGATCAGTGCTTTAGGATAAAAAGAAAAACCAACGAGGCTAAGAATATCAGGAAAAACTCTTTGGATTATAGAAAATCTATCGTCAGTGCTCTGAAATACACTGAATCAGCGCATTAATGAATCATTATTTCATTTAGCTTCAATTTAGCATTCATGAAAATTGAGCTTGTGGCTGCTTGTCGGTCATAAGTGTTGCAATAAATCAAGTATCTCAGGGCACTGAAGATGGATGTTTTTATAATCCGAAACGTTTGTTTTCTAACAATGATATTCTTAACCACGATGGTTTTCCTTTTCATTCTAAAATTGAGACATGATAAAAATTAATCTATTTCGTTCAGACCACCTCTGAAACAATGAATTTGTAATTGAACATTTATGTTAGAATGATGTTTGAGCATAATACAGAAAAATAATTGAGGTGTATTTTTAAAAATAATGAAATATTATTGACTTTAAAGTTTATGTTCGTCCTCGCGTCTTGCATGTTGCAATGCACTTCTTTGTAGGAAATGAATCTTTCAAAAATTAGTAATTAATTTAGTATTTTCAATTATAACTGCGCATATGACACTCGGTATTTATGAATAGTTAAATGATATCAGGTTGAAATTTGAATGCCAAGATTTTTTCTTTTGTTCGCTAACTTGAGATCATATGTTTCTCAAATTCACCTCTGAATGATTCAATTTATCCCACAAGTAATTAACCTCACAACCAAATTCTACCACCACAACCATAATAACCCTACAACCACTCATTTTACCTCACGACTAAATAATAAATTTCTAAGTTCCTGTACCTTACTTAGCATGATTTGGTTGCCATCATTTAGCCAAATCTACCGCACTCAGCTATTTTTGTGAAATTCTGATGATATTCAATAATTGTTCCAGTGTTTGCTCATTGTTTCTCAGACAACGAAATTTCGACAAAAGAGAGAATGGGTAATTAAATAGAAGCAGAAACAGTGGGAGCTCGTTAAATGCTGATTTTTCTGTTAAATAACTGATGACGTTTTATTTCCCGGTAACTTGAACGAGTAACGATAGAAAATATTTTGTGAAGAAAACATGTAAAAATTTTAGTATTAATGAACAGTTCCTCTTTCAGAGAGATAATATAAAATTTTTTTCAGACGGCATGTTGATATTTCGTTCTTAAATTCAGTGAAGCGATGAATGATTTCATCATATTGAATTAACTAGCTTGTTTTCAACACGCAATTTACGCTAACTGCAGCGTTTGAGTTTGAAGACGTTCGTCTACGTATTCCACTATTTCTTTCGCCATATCGTGTTATGCATATAAGCGACATGTTTCAGTGTAAACCCTTTTACAATTTTTCCAAATTACAGTCTATCTTCGAGTTGCTTGCGCGACATCATATTAGCCTAACTTTAACCTAAAACTAACAAAATTAGTCCCAATAATTGTTCTTGGTGATTTAAGACTTGAATCAAGTATCATCACAACTGAATACGTGGATTTAATTTCCATCTACTTAGGCGACAAAAAAAAAGAAGTCAAATAAGGGCAAGATCTACAGAAGATACACTTCCTTGTGCTTCAGGATCCAAAGCTGTATCACTCATAAACATAACTACAAATGAAATGTGGAATCTGAAACCGCACAAAACAAATCTCGCCAGGTGGTATAAGGAATCTAAAATCACAAGTACAACCTCACTAGTATTGTAAGGTGCGACCAAATCTGACACCAGCAACGAAGAGGACGTGCTATGCTCTTTTTCCAGAGACAGACTAACGTTATGCCTTTGTGATGTCAAAGACTACAATGGCTCGCTTTGGTGATCGAAAGATTGAGTCGTGAGGTGCCGTTGTCGCTTACAGCAACATGGAACTTGAGGAAAGATGATGTAAAATCATGCTGATTCCCGACATCATAACTTGTGGAAGGTATTCGGATTACTTCATGCATGATCTCCCCTAAAAATATCGCTTAACTTTGCATACAATTTCGTTTTTTTCATAGGAATATTGCATTGTAACAATGCTTCCACCAACTATGTTTGTTGTTAGGAAAGCTTATTGATTTACACATATGCACACAAGGAGTGAGACATTATTCAAGTCACCCACTGTAGGAGATGGTCATGACTTATGCGGGTGCATAAAAGAGTATTCAAAGTGCTTTCATCTTTGGGAAATAAACCAATATTGATGCATTGGTGGAAACCTGATACAAATGATTCCTTTTCATAGTGCTACGCAAATTATCAGCGCTTGTAATTGTGACTCGTGTAAATCATTTCTCGTGTGCCTTGGGTAGTGTAAATTTCATTTATGTTATGCAATGAATAAAAGAACTTCGTGTGTTTTTTGAACTTTTGTTTGACCTCCGCAGTTTTTTGATCGCAATCGTTTTACAAGAGATAGGTCATTCAAATTTGTTCTTCATAGGCAAGGAATGCATTCAAACAACAAGCATTCGGCACAAGAGAGAATAGAAATGGAAACATGAGTGCTCTTTTATGAACTGTTTTTTGTTGTCAAATTGTTTTAACACTGAAAAAATCAGCAGAAGTTTTGTTTAGTGTCAGAATGAGAATGAAATACACTCAACGTCGAACAAAACTCTGTTAACACGCCTGTTTGATATTTCTTTCTAATAAAAATTCCTCTAATCCAGATCCGCGTGTTTGAATTCTATTGTCATGTTCTTTTTTACTGGTACTTTGAAATGAATTTTATTCTACTCTCAATAAATTACCACCATACTTAATTAAGAACATTATTTCTCGACTTGAAAAATTATCATTTGTTGCCTACTAACGCTCTACCTCCACTCCACTAATTTAGTACACTGCGCAGCCATCTCCTGTTCACTTCCCCCGCTTCTTCGCTCACTCCAACACTAGATGTGCACCACCAGCACAACCTCATCACCATCTCTCTAACACCACCTGCACTTCTACTCAGCCTCCACTCCAGTTACACTGCCACTCCACCTCCACCACCACTCCACCTCCACTCCAGCTCCACCACCACTCCACCTCCACGCCACCACTACGCCACCACCACTCCAGCTACACCACCACTCCACCTTCACCATCACTCCACCACCACTCCAGCTACGCCACCACTCCGACTACACCACCACTCCACCTCCACCATCACCCGACCACCACTCCAGCTACACCACCACTCCACCTCAACCACCACTCCACCACAACTCCAGCTACACCACCACTCCAACTACACCACCACTCCACCTCCCGCTCCACTCCACCACAACGCCATCACCACTCCACCACCACTCCAGCTACACCACAACTCCACCACCACTCCAGCTACACCACCACTCCACCACTACTCCAGCTACACCACTACTCCACCACCACTCCACCTCCACCACCACTCCAGCACCCTAAAGAGAAGCAGCTGCACCACAGCTCACCGGTGGAGGACTGCCAGTCTGCTACATGTGTTGGGGGAGTGATGGCGTGTGCCGGTCTCGCGTCACTAGCGCCGCCGCTGTCACGGCATAAACATTGGTTGAATGCATCCTTCGACTTCGTGAATAAATTAAACAGATTTTATGACCTGATGCTTGATAGTGTATACTGAACTTTTTGGAGGAATGGTTCACCTCTAGAAGTCATTCACAAAACAACGAGAAAATGCTTGTGAATATAATGGAGTCATGCAAACTTTATGCTCGGCGTTTTCGAATTAAATTTCTTTTTGTACGAAAAGGAAGGAATGATAGATCGTCGTGTTTTTTTCAAATAATGGAGTAGAAATGTTTCGGAGGAAATGTCTGATAAATTTGTGCACTATTTGAAAATTCGAATTGTGTGTAAAATTTTTGAAAGTATTCATAATGTATTTCTAAATTATGTAGCTGAAGTAAAACTCGTACTTTTTTACCAAACTAGAGGTTTTCCGGAGGCGATTAAATTTCATCGGAATTAAGATGATCGCCATAAATGGCGATTGTTGCATTATGAAACCTCAAACGAACTAAAACGTTCTAAAAATAAACTTGCTTGCCGTTAATAAGTAATAAAAATTTGTTATTTTTCGGAGTGCATAAAACGATCGGAATAATTGACAATTGATGTTGATTGAAACCTCAAAAGTGCTTTGATGATCTCAGATTTATGATATTTCAATCAGTTCTTGTATGTTAATTTTTAATTCAGAGTGATCTATTATTGAAATAATGAAATGGAAATCTTGAGTTCGTTTTTGTTTATTAGGACCCACATTTTGCTTGTAAGGAAACAGGGTGAGTTTCTTTTCAAATTAAAATCGTGAACTGTCTCAAGAAAATAATAAACATGTAAAATATAAAGAGTTTTCTGAAATATTTATTCCTGATGTAACGCGGATGGATGTTACGATTCCTGATGTAACGTCGGGGGCCATTGCTGTAGGTGGAATGCAGAAAAAATTGGCTGTAGAAAAATTGTCAAAATATTTTATAATTATGAGATAAAGGTTTGCGCTATAAATACATCAAATGAACTTCCAGCAGTATGAACAAATTTGAACGCCGCGTGCTTTACGAATTGCAAGGGGAATTCGAAGTCTACGGGAATTGCTACCAAAATTTAACTACCTCCGTACAATGGTGCAAAATGTTGTAGCTGGGTTTCGCTTGATAATTGGGTCGAATGTTGAAGTCTTTTGTAACCGAAAATGCAATAAAAGCATTATTTGCGCTTTTAAAATTAAAATTTATAACTTCAAATTGCCTTTTGGCCGTTTTATTCAATTCATGTGCTCTGTATGAACACTTGCACAGCGCAAATGCGCACAAACACACCAAACACCATCGAAATGTAGAAGTTTAACCTATTTTTGCAGTATTTTAAGGTTAGGAAAATCAATGATCTGGTCTTGAGTTCATAAAAAGTAAACTGAACTTTTTACAGAATGTGAGGACAAGTATTCATTATTTTCTTTCAGGATTTTGGGTAGCAAGTTGTGGTAACTTCCGTTCATGGAAAAGTAAACGAAAACATTATTTAAAAAATATGTAATATCAATCTCTTATAAAAATATTTTACATGAAAAAATTGGAGTTAATGAATTCAGGAAAACATGTACATCATGGCAAAACTTTTCTTACGGTTCAAAACTGGCTCACGTCAAGAAATTTGAGCATCATTTCCTCCAAACATCCAAACTGACGGAATATGAAACTGAAAAGGAAAGTAAAATCATATGTAAAAAATTCTCGTCAATGTGAACGACCTAAAATAAAAGTAATAACTTTTCAGTTAAATTTTGCGAGAAAACCCCCACATTTGTGTTGTATTTTCCATTAACGAGAAAATTTTTCTAAAAGTTGTTTGTCTACTTTTATTTAAAAAAAGCAGCTGTTGCGGAAGAGAACTATCGTACTTTTGATCCGACTTTAAGAAATAGATCATCATCTTGGCTTCATGATTAACAGAGGTATTGGCTGTTTTGTGAAACTTCGTCTACGGAAGAAAACAGATTAAAATTTTGTTTCACAGAATTTCTGCAACACTCGCTCACCTGCTAATCTAGGTAACGCTCACCTGCTAATCTAGGTGACGCTTTTTTGACCTCGATAATATTTTAGTTCGCTTTCAAAACACTTCACGATGTAGCACTGACAAGGTGGTGTTTTTAATGGTGAACATGTACAAAATTTAGTTCTTTGATCATGGTCGGCACGAGGAAAACTTTATTAAGAAAATTGAGTCATTTGAGTCTATTATTGAGACTATTTTTGTGCTCGAATAAAGCTCAACAGCAGAAGTCTTCGAATTTTTAAAGAATGATTTGCATCACAAATTTTGCGGAAAATACATAATATTTGTTAGTTTCCTAACTTTTTGCAATCCTTATTGTGAGATAAACCTAACTGAACGTGTTATAAGACTTCCGCGCACAGTGCAGCTGACTTTATAGATCAGGTAGGCAACTGCGCTAAAGTTGAAGATAAAGAACGACTCTTTTTGCCCATCAGTGCAATGTATAACGCGCAGAGCATCAAAGACCTCAAAATACATAACAATGCTTTATCTTTGCTTCGAATTAACTTTCACCTGCATTATCTCTGACTCGAATTAACTCTGACCTGTATTATCTTGCCCTAGAATTGTATTAGCCATGTAATTTGCATGCAGCCGCACCTAAGTCTGAGCGCATGACCGCTATGATTGCAGCTGTTTATGTATTCGAAGTTCTGATAACCCGGCAGTAAACGTAATGCACAAAAGGAAAGCAAAGGAAAGTTATCAGCCGTAAATATCACCACCGAATAAAAAGACCATTTCGAATAATTAGGCATGCTAATTCTCTATATCGAGTGCAACACACGGGAAAGCCTGGGTAATCTCAAAGAGTAAAACAGAGAGATTCGATTAATAACCATAATTTCTAGGTGAGTTTGAGTAACACCAATGCTTTGCGCCAGAAATAGAAATCAGTAGCACGTTGATGTCTTGTACTTTGATGGACCATCGGTTTCTGCAATATTTTTCGTGAATTTATCCGTTTGCTTATCACGTCATCTCGGTTCATGAAACTTCAAGCAAGAATATAAAGCGACGCTCTTCCCTATTTTCAAAACTCGACTAAAAATTTCAGACAAAATACTAACTTCGTAGCAGTTTTACTCCTGTTTTGCACGACGCTTGTGATTGATTTTTGCTCCTGCTTTCTTGGATTTATCATTTTCGTACGTGGACATCGATACTGCGTTTATTTTGAGCAACGCTTGTGATTGCTTCTCTGTTTTTGGTTTTCTTGACATTTCATTTAGGTGGCTTCGGAAAAGGTGCTCGCTACTTTACAAATGACTTACATTTTCGATACTAGTGTACCCTCATTATGAAATTATTCAGTATCCAATGTATGCTCAATCAAAAATTTCATTATAAACTGGCACCAAACTGCCCTCTATGTAGTCCGTGACGCATTTTCCATTAATTCCTCGAAAATTTAGGGAATATAAAAACTCATGATTTTGTAATAAAAAGTGACAAATCACTACATAAAAAAATTACATTCATAGGCAATTTTGACTCTGATTGAACATATTAAAGGCATCGCGCTCAAAGTTTTCGTTTATCATGTACTTTATCTTATGATTTCTAACGTAAAGATATTGAAAATGTTGGTTGTTAGCCATGTTTCCCTAAACCGAAATCCGAACTCCAAATTGGTTACTTGGACTCATCTGCTGAAAACCTATTTGTTTTTGCATCAAGTTTATTTTATTGAGTAATGTGAAGTTTTCCCAACACACAAATTAAAAAATGAATAAATAAATCACATGTAGAAAGATGCAAACTCAAGCAGTTCTTTCGTAAACTAGTTTAACGAATTAATTTTTAGTCTAATATCATAGGAGCACTACAAAACTGACCTCAAAATACGAGTGCACAATACCAAATTCATATATCATGTTTCTTCATGAATTTATGAGTGAATGAATTGCTTATATGACTTTCCTATTGATCATCAATTTTTCCAATAACCCTACCAGACCTGAGGCCATGAACCCAACTCTTAAACATTAAGCCAGACCAAGTCAATTCAAATACATGGGGGCAGGTATTTTCAATAGCAAGCCAATAAATTTAACGACAATTAAAACTCTTTTAGTAGTTCACGCAGCATTTTCTCCCGCGCATGACAGACTACCGAAATGAAAATGGAGCGGTACAGCAGTAAATTAGGGAATTTAAGGGTTAGGCTTACTTGGAATAAAATTATGGTGGTTGGGACGATTGAAAGTCTCTAGAAAAATTTGGGCATAATTTTACACGTTAGTGACATTTTTGCAGTTGCCACCATTAGTAAGGATAGGTTGCAAGTGGAGAAATGAGGAGCCGACACCTTAGTTTTTATTAAGAAGTGTGAAAATAAAATTGCGTTCTAATATTTTAACTCGTGTGCTTTTCCGGTTTTGAAAAATATGGTGAAATAATTGAAATACTACACAATCACACCAGTGCCAAAATGAGTGACCATTGGCTCCCACACATAGGTATCACTACATAGTCAACGTATTAACTGCTTCTTACAAGTTCATAGGAGAAAAGTTTGAGCTCATTTATGAGCTGTAAAACCTAGTCAATCATAATTAAGCTCACTCAACCTAAAACGTCCATGCCCTAACTATTTTTACCTTTTCTTTCTTAACCTTACTCTGCCTACTTGACTTTTCAAATTTTGTAAGAAAATACAATGCAGCCAGGTTACGGCGTTGATGTGAAAGTTAAATGGCGCAAGTAACTAACTAGAAAACAAGCAAAATTTTCCTGGTGTATTTTGATGATATCCAGAAAAGTATTGCAAGATATTTTTATAGAATTTATTTGACACATACAACGTGGGCCTATTTTCGCCACTGTTCAAACAAATCAATTCAATAGAGCATAAACAATCAATTTTGCATTCGCAATACCTGCCACTGGTTGGACTTATGTTTGCAAACTTTTTTAAACCCCATTTAAAGGTGGAATAATAATATAACCATAAGCTCCGTGACAAAACTTCAATGATTTTTTTTAAATCAAAAACGTTAGCATGTCCGGGGCTCTGTAAAATTTTTGAAACACCAACGAATAGATAAAAATGTTGTGTTTGAAGATCACCTAATTTGTGAGGTATTGTGAAGACTAATCAATGAAGCCTATCAAATGACTTCAGTGGGTCAATATCACAGTAGTAGTGGCACTTGCCAAACAAAAACATGAAGCCACGTGATAAGATTTCAACACGGCTTCTGTTATTCTGAAATCAATTGATGTAAAAAATATGAAGTAGTATGAGGTGAGTCCGAATTAAAGTTACGGAAATGAAGTACGCTGTTTTTTTAACACTGATGTCGTTACAACAAAAGCATTTCATAAATATAATTATCGCACGAATCGAGCTCATTGCATTTGTGAAACACAAGAGTTATTTCATTAGAATCACTTTCCTCTGAAGCTATCCAACAAAGTCGAGGTGTGAGTAAAAATATTATCGAGCAGCTAATAATATCGTTATGATAATAGTTGAAATCATTCAAAATTATGTCTTCAAATTTATTCAGCTTGAAAGTATTAAAGTTAGACTTCGCTAAAAATGGGAGTAATTCTTTATTTTATTTCCTATCCATTCCCACGATTTCCCAATCCAAATATCCCAATCAATCTAACCACTTGGAAAATTAAGCCAGCGCTGCGGTTTCGCTCAGTCTTCATTTACCCTAGTTTTAATTACACTAAGAGGAGAGGTTAATTTTAGCACAGTAATTCCGAAGTATCGCCTGAAATAAAAACATGTTTAATATGCTTTGAACTGCTTTATAAATACAGTAACGGTCTACTCTGTCGGGTGTGTGAATTGTTTTAAAACTAGAAAGCCTAAGATCAAAATGTGAATAAATATCAACTTCTAATCCTGGAAAAATTATGTGATCGCTTGCTCGGACCAGTGACGCCGTCTAATACCGGTACAAGGGTCAAAAGTTCAGACGAAGATAAAACTAAGGAATAAATCTCTAACAGAGATCATTGCCCGGATCCTTAATGGCTTAATTAGACTTATTACAAGACCGAAGATGCTTCATAATCCATCACAATCGATCACAGGACCTAATCCACCTAACACCGGTACTTTATGAACGCACGTATATCATGTGTAAGTGAAGGTCAGGTCATTTGCATTTCGGGGCTCATCGTTATGAACTTAGCTGAGTCCGTGCCCGTGTAATAACTACCAAACTGAGGCATATTGATGCCCCCACTACACCGATGTTGCTGCAGTAAACTTTTGCCTTGAAGTTTGGTGGGCCTCGAAATCCAAAGAAGCCTTAGAAATTCAATGTGAAATTTTGTAATTACCGTTAATAAAATGAGCTGAATGGCGCTCGATTAAATTGAAAGCTATTCTAATTTTAGATCTTGCTTCCCTAACATGACTCAAGTTCTCACGTATTATGCTTTATGTATCCATTTCGAATCTGAAACCCAAATTGTCTTTCGTTGTGGCAGTGTAAATAAGAAAAATAAATTTCGGGGAGTAACCAGACGAGGCATGTAATTGTTAAGCCAAAGCCTTCACAGAATTTATACATACTTAATCGTCTTTGCTTGATTGATTTTCCCATTGTACTTCACAATTATTCTATTTGTAAAGCGCTATCAAATGTGTCGTCTCACAATGCATGTCTTTGCCTAAAATCATGGCAGGAGAGAGAAAAAAATTAAAAATTTTCTTTGGATAACGGATGATCTCAAGAACATGAGTTCATGGTAAATTTATAATGATCTACATTCAAACCATTTGTGCAATATTTTCAGCATCGAGCCATGGCAGAAAAATGCGAAACCTCATGTAAAAAGTACCGTATTAGACTATAATTGGGTATGAGTAATTCAAACAGGAAATGTCATTATATAAGTTCTACCATGTTAAATCAGTTAAACTCTATCACTCTTAGGCCGCGGCCAGACAAACTGCAGTGGAGCAGGGCAGAGCAGAGCAGACCCGGCGCGGTGTTTTATGTTAGTGGTATTCCTATTAGGGTGGCCAGACAAGTAGCAGGGAGCAGGATGGGACAGCGCTGTCCTGAGCAAGCGGTAGCAGCGTTTTATCTTGGATGATAAAACACTGCTCGGGAGCTAGCGGCCAGTTGCACGCCAGAGCTCATACGGGGAGGATGTCAAACTTCTGATCTCCTCGATGCAAGCTATTCCTGCGATCGGGGGTGCATCTCATATTTCGATCACAACAATGTTAATGAACAATGGTCATTTATAGCATACGCTCTGAAAGTTAGTGGTAGGTGGGCTTTTACGGTAATTTATAGGTATTTTACACCTCATAAATCGAAAAACTTTACTATTTCAAGCATTTTCTTTGTCAATACCTACACTTAGAGCGTACCAATGCCGAATATTTCATATCAGTTTTTTTTTGACGCATGGCACTAAACTTGACTGCAAACATATTTTTTTATGTATAAACTAATAATTTTTTAGTTATAAATATTAATCAGTTTTCTCCTAAGTTATACTGAGGAAACACAAGTTAGGCCATCTGTTGGAGGTAAAAATTACTTTGAAAGCATGCAACTAAAAAACTATTAGTTTCTCCAAAAAACGGTTGTGATGTTCGCACTCTATGGGAAAATGGAAATTAAATTGAAACTTAGCGCCGCAAGCCAAATACAAAAGATTATTTTACACTTTGAAATTGTTTAATAATTTATTAATTTTAAATTTGGGTTGTTGTTTTCATAAATACAGATATATCTTTATACGCTTGAACGAATGAGTTCCTTATTCTGTAATGTATCTACACGTAAAGCACTGCAAAATAATTCAGATTCAAGTATTTATAGGGTTTCAAGTCATTCGTCAATGAATTATTTGCATGATTATTCTTTCTGCAATCACAACTTGCATGTCATGCAATTAATTTGTGGAATTTCCGGGAGCAGTTATAAAACAGTATTAAAGCCAATTCAATCATTGTGGGTAGAAATACTACAGGGAAATCAAACGTACTATACGACAGTGTACGGATGTACTTGTAATGCTAACAAGATAATGCATAGTATAGTGATGTATATAAAAATTTAGTTCGATGAACTATTGCCAGTTCTATAGTTATTTAATAAGCAAAATTTGAGCTAACTACAGTGACAGAGTAGCGCTCTCGTGGCGCTAAAATTGCAACTGTTGCGGACTCAGGACTGCTACTGCTGTTTGTTTGGCCGCCTAACTTTATAGCATAAGCTAGCAGCTACCAGAGAGTCGAAACTGCTCTGCTCAGCCCTGCTTCACTGCTGTTTGTCTGGCCGCGGCCTTACTCATTCATTATATCTCATTAGAAACAAATAATTTTCCTCTGAGCGTCGTACATCGACCTGGTATAAAAACAAATCTCATGCAAACACAAATTATTCAATCCTTTGGTCAGTGCTTATTTTCGTCATAGACTTTTTATTAATGTTATTATCATGGAGATGCAAATCACTGGACACCAAATGTTGAATTTCCACATTGTTTTCATTTAAAATTTTTCCGATTTCTTTATGAGCGATAGTGCGCTGGTTAAAAAACGCATGAATGAAATCCGTGCGAGGTTTTATGTTCCACTTTTTGCGTTATTTTTTACTGCTCACGAGTACCCGCAAAAAAAATGAAATGCACAGATTATGTTAATTGAAGACATCGTGCTCAAATATTTTATTGCCTATTTACTTAATCGTGTGATTTCCAAAGTAGAGAGATGCAATAAACTGGTTGATGAATCATGTTGATGTGGACTACTTAATGTGATTTCAGAACTCAAAATTGATTTCAGACTAATGGGAAATTCTGTTGTGGGAAATTCTGTTGTTCTGTTGTGGGTTCATAGAGGTAAATTTAGCTCCATTCCTTAAACTCACAAAAAGAGAGCCAAAGATCATCTGGAAATGATATGATGGTGAGTAAAATCGTACCTGAGTTGAATTCGCTTCAGGTATTCTTATGAGCTATGAAGACATTGAATAATATCATCAATTAATCTGATAGAGGTTAATCATAAAACTAATTAAAATGTTAGGATTGCGCGGAGTTGAATGATTCAATTTGTAAACTAATGTGCTTATGCAATCCTTTATTTTACATTAAGCCAATCGTACTCTTCTTCATAATATTGAAATAATAAAATACCTACTGATTGTAAAAATATAGATCAATCAGCAAAACTATTTGCTTCAAATACATCCCAGCAATTTGTACGATTCAGCCACGTATGCTACTGAATAAATAGCACAAAATATTTTGCAAAACTTTTCACTGAACAGTATTACTTCTATTTACAACAGCGAATACGGCAGAAAAAAATTTAGTCACTATTTGAATTTATTAGAATATAACCAAGGAACAATCTAATTATTAGAATTAGGGAACGCTAAAGGTCATGACTCACAGTGGAATCAGAACATAATTACAACCGGGAGGTTTCTTGCTTTCGATCACCTCATCGATAAATTATTGAAATGAAAGTATTTAGCAATGGTGACTCGAAATGGATGGGAAATTTTCGTGATGTTTAAACAATTCCCTATTTTTTGCGAATTCTTTCTCAGTCACACAAACAGAAAAATATCATAATGTCGCTGGTGTCAGCAATAGCAAGGCTGCCGTGGTACCCCGACCACCTTTCTCGCTAAGCACCACCAGTAAAGACTTTCTCCATGGATGTAGAGTAGAATTAGGTACGGTATGCTGGCACGTTAATTGACTTGCCGGTAAAAAAACAAATGGATGAGAAGATCCTCTTCGAAAGTTTACACATTTTCTGCGAAGGGGTAAACTGAAGTCTATTCTCCAATTCAAATCTAAAGTCAATTGTTGAAAGTATTTTTAAAAACAGCCAACATTAATTTGATTGCACTATCATTTAGCTTTAGGTAACACCCCACATTGACCGTTCGTAAAATCTGTCCACATATTTTACATCAGCAGTGCACCTTACAGTACTTAGAACACTCATATCACATCAAAAGAGCACTTCACAGTAATTAGAGCACTCATATTATATCAACAGAGCACTTCACAGTAATTAGAACACTCATATTACATCAACAGAGCACTTCACAGTAATTAGAACACTCATATTACATCAACAGAGCACTTCACAGTACTTAGAACACTAAGATTATATCAACAGAACATTTCACATTCTTGAAAATAATTCAGGATGGGCCAGTAATAACAGCTCACGAGAACAGAGTTTATTAAAATGACTAATTAAACTTGGCTGTTTCACGTACGGTCACCCCAGCCGATCGCAGGGTTTTGCTCTCAATTGGTAGAGAACGGTTGGCGATCCCCTTTACAGCACCCCGAAGTTTTCCAAGAAACGAACACCCGGTTAGAGAAGGAGTCTCGCATTATAGCCGGAGAGTGACAAGGCATGACCTACGCAGTATATGGAGATAAAAGTAAATTCCATTCATGAGAATGGACCTTCCATAAATGTTTTGGGTTTACACAATTTACGCAATTTCACGATAGTATCGTTATAAATATTTTGAGAAGATCTCAACTGAACACGAGTCGAACTTGACACGAGAACGGAAAAAGATCGCTTCGTTGAAATACAAGTTGCCGTGTGAATTTTTTATGGGTGCTCACATAATTTGTATGACAATTACAATTGCTCGTATGGCCTCCCAACGAATAGTCAAAGCTAGCAGCGCCCACTACCTCTCCAACCAACCTCTGTGGAGAGTCGTCCCACGATGAGCCCCGAAGTGGTTCCGATTAAACCCTGTCACAGCGCAGACCGAATGGATTAGTCATCGCGCTGGTTGGCTGGCTCCACGAAGAAGATCTACTTTTAGAAAACGTATGAAGTAGGAGCGGCAGGTGTAAACGTACCACCAAAGCTGCAGCAGAAGTAGCCGTGACCCGATAGTAACCGTAGCAGCAGAAGCAGCCGTGACCCGATAGTAACCGTAGCAACAGATGTAGCCGTGACCCGATAGTAACCGTAGCAACAGATGTAGCCGTGATCTCAACAGTAGCCGTAGCAACAGATGTAGCCGTGATCTCAACAGTAACCGCAGCAGCAGATGTAGCCGTGATCTCAACAATAGCCGTAGCAACAGATGTAGCCGTGATTTCAACAGTAGCCGTAGCAACAGATGTAGCCGTCATCTTAACAATAGCCGTAGCAACAGATGTAGCCGTGATTTCAACAGTAGCCGTAACAACAGATGTAGCCGTCATCTTAACAATGGCCGTAGCAACAGATGTAGCCGTGATCTCAACAGTAGCCGTAGCAACAGATGTAGCCATCATCTTAACAGTAGCCGTAGCAACAGATGTAGCCGTGATCTCAACAGTAGCCGTAGAGGCAGCACAAACACGGTACCTTGTCACAGAACACAACACGGCACATACTTATAGCTGCTACCACACGGTAAAATGCACAGCCAGAGACACGGCTTTCCAACTGCGCTCGCTGCCTCCCAGAACTGCCGCGCAGTCGTACGCGCAGGAGCTCTGCTGCGCCGCGAACATAGAAGGTTCAACGCAGACAACCATATCATGAGCACCTTGCAAACAAAGTTGAAGAGGCATTGACACTACTGCAATGCCACTGTCTGTAATGAACAATACGAGCAATTGCACCTTTATGCGAAGGGAAAATTCTCCGTTTTTTACACCTAGAACACTCAAATTTGATCAACAAAAACTTCTTATTGAAGCCAACAAAAGTTGAAGGACAACGCGCCCAAAATGGCGGGAAAATTAAAGAGCACATCATTCAACTTTGATAGAACTGTTCCTTTTTAGGCACTCAAATACTAGTGTAGGGTGATGGAAAACTAATTTAGAATAACTGATCAATCAAAAATAGAGAATTGTCACTCGGAAGAATGATGGATTTCCAATGTGTTCAAATGGTTTTTGTACCTAATATAATATACATTTTTTTATTTGAAACACGAACATTGCACTCAACAGCAGATGAGATTGATTAGTTTAGAAAAAACTCCTGAGTTTTACCTATAATACGTTATAGATTCCAACTTTTCATGAGAGAATAAGAGTATTTATCGATAAATATTTGATGTAATTCCATTGATCCGTGTATATAAAATTGTGGGTCAAGTGTAATTATAAAACGACTAATTTTCTTGTTCTTGGTCAAAGTGTGTCGGTTGAGATGAAACTTTTTTAATCGGAAGAATATTTTATGTGTGGAAGTTGCTGTACAAAGAACAAAATATGGGTTTTGTAGTTTTAAAGCTTTTTAATTAAGTTTCTAAGTCAAGGTCCACGCGAAGTTTTCTTTATTAAAATACACCTTGGAACGGATGAAAACGGTTGAAGACTATTGTTTACTCAGTAAAGGTTAGACTAATCAATTGATTGGATAATAAATCAACGATTTGACAAGTAAATGTTCTAAGTCTTCCTATTCTCAATACAGAAAATAGTAACCTTAGTAAAATTTTAAAAGAGGGATTTCAGCTTGCTGTAAAGATTTGCCATCCGGTCTGAGACCTTATATATTTTTTACGTTGATTCGAGAAATAATTTGAAAACCAAAAGTTTGATCATTCATAAAATAAAAGTCCTCACCATAAAAAATGAATACTCCGATAAATAAATATGGTGAGAACTCCGAAAAATACAAAATAAGTAGTCCGATAACACGGTGGGGTTGAATGAGATTTTGAAAGCTGTTGGACGATCGTTAACAATTTGTCCTGATTTAGGATATCATTTCCGAACATCTGGCAAGATTGTTTAATTTTTTTATAAGATTACGTGCCGAAATCATTCAAATCTGCTATAGGAAATTTCTACCGTGTAAGCCAAATAATATTTTTGATACGGTATTAATGGTTGCTTCTTAATTGTTAGAAAAACTTTTATGGTAATCTCTGACATTGAACCAAATCTGATAACACATAGCGCAGCAAGTTGTCATGTGAATTGTACAACTGAAGAAAATAAATTTTGATTTCTTCATATATAGGTACATTTTGGGGATATTGTTGGGAATGAATCAGATTCGTCTTGCTTTTTTTCTTGGAATCGAAACTCACCGGCCAAATTGATTGTAATCGTATCGCCCCAACTTCTTCGCCTAAAATCAAAAGTTTCCGATAAAATCAACTTTACACGAGGTAAGAACTTCTTTAGGCGCGTCAGAAACGAGTTACAAGAGACCAAGACTTGCACGAGTTTTGGTCTTGGTTAAAACTCGCAGAAGTGACTCATCCGATCCATATTGAAGGTATCGATCAAGTAATAGCACTATGACCAAGAAAATAATGACCATGTATTGACTTATATTCTCGTCTATAGAACTCCTTTGAGGCGATTGTTATCCTCTCGATTAAAAAAAAAGATATTCAACTGTAGTCAATGACGTAAAATAATGGGATGAATTGTGAAAGTCCTTAAAACGCCTGGAGCTTTATTAGTTCGTCAAAATATCCTGAAACTGGCTGAGGTAGATAAAATATCACCAAGAAAGTTACATTTTATCAAGAAAAACCACGGTCAGAATATCAGCATGCAATTAGTTGCGCATGACATTTAGAAAGAAGTTCCTAAAAGTTCTTAGGAAGTGAACACGCGATTTGTCAATTGACCTTCTTAATCCTGTTTTTTTGCCACGAAAAACAAAGACTAAAAAATTTGTCGAATAGAATTTAACTTGATAACTTCATCTGTAACTGCACATTTTATCTGTACATCTAAAGAGATGAATGCTCTAACAATATAGAGTAGAAAGAAATCCCGTTGTTATTTTCTGCTATACAATTTTTAATTCTACTGATCACTGTTATAGAGTGATGGATACATTTGAGAATTTGTGCGTAAAATGGAAAAACTAGTTCCTGGAGAACGAGAGTTTGGTTTCATTAATACAGATTAACGTCAATGAAAGTAAATATCACGTGCTAAGTAAAATGCTATAACAATAATCAATCTGCATGTGCTGTTACATAAATATATGATGCTGCTCAACTCTGAGTAAAATTCTGAATGTTATTGATCTGCATAATTATTGATGTTTAATTCAGTTCGCCATTGAAGGCGAGATCAACGGAACCTTATACCAAGCTAAGGGGAAAATGTGTCATCTACCTCGATGACAGCTCATAGAGAAAAACAAGAATGTTTTATTCGTGCTTGCCATTACTTTTATTTAAAAAAAATTATGTCTTATTTCGAAAAGAACTGAGATGACATTTCCTGTGAAAAAGTCGCGTCGTTAAAGAGGATTTTTGGCATATTTTGGAGATCGTGCATTATTATGACATAAGAAATATCATGTTCGAAGAATTTAGTTTCGACACTTTATTCAACGCCTTATAAATGAGCAATGAAATGTACTGATGATTTTTAGCGATCGAATAATGCGAAGCTACTTGATTTTTTGATGTGTTTTTTGAGGTGCACACTAACCAAATTTTTTATTGCCATTACTGTAGGAGTATTAAATATATAGTCGAAATGTATTCTTGGATGTAAAAGATAACCTATGTTTTTCATTGGCTGAAAATTGTTAATCTACTCATGCACTTCAGATAATAAAAATATCAGCACCATTTTTTCAGCGGTTTTCAAATGTAACGATGGTATTAAAATGATAACTGAGTTTTGCGAGTAGAAACTAATCTACTTATGCTCAGCCAAAATATATTATAAATCTGCCAGGTTTTATAATGTATACGTTGGGTAACATGTCAACATTTCTGGTTCTGTTTCTTCTGAAATGCTAAGGCAAATTCCAATTCACCTAGGAATGTCTCTCACTTTGATTCGTTGTTTCGCCTTCCCTGTGTCGAATACTTAGTTTCATTCATATTGGCAGTAACCGTTCAAAGAAAGTTTCTCCGACTGCAGTTTGCATGCAAAGTGAGTCACGCATTGTCGCTAAAATTGCATGCATGCCTCCAAATGTCCCAGTTTCGCAACTGCTGCTTCATATCTGAACAGCAGAATCTTCAAGTGGAATTTCGTGGACTGAACTAAAATGTTTCGGAAAATTTGAGAAACTTCCAATCAGGTGAGATTTAACTCTATGCAAAGTGTCAAATTTGGCTTACCAGGATGAAGCTTCGTGACTAAGGCTCCTTAGGCATGATTCAAAAGAAGTTTGAGATATCTCCAATAGGAGGACTTTTTGAATATGTGTTCCAACTTCGCCCTCATGTTGTGTGTCTGATAATAAAAACGAGAGGAAATGGGTATTCTGAGTATTTCCTATTAGTAAAAAATTCTTATTTGCTCACCATTTCATTCGTCAAACTTATATCATCGTAAATACTTTCCACTAAAAAGATACATTCAGCGTTTAATGATAATATAATAATTAGTAATGATAGACACGAGTGAAAAATCTTATGCGGAGTGAATAAGACATATTATTTTTTGCACGCTCGCTTGAATAGTTTCAACACATTTATAAAACTGTTCTTCACACTCTCGGAAGTTATTAATAACGTTTTGATTCGAAAAAAATGTAAACGAACACAAAAGAACATGTTCATAAAAATTGCAGTGGAGAAAGATAAGAAATACCAAAACTGACTCGTGTAGCTACATAGATTTTTTTCACCTTTCGCAAAGCATTTAATTTGTCTCCACGTTTTTCCTTTCTAAAACTTGAGCTAAGAACTCTGTGTTTTGTCATCACACAATTACTGATAAAATAATTTAAACTCGTAGAATATTGGCGAATGTTGTCACTTATGGTGGATTTTGTGCACCAGTATATAAAGAGTAACCTAATCTAATGTGAAACATTTGATGGTGAATGATATGGTTGAGTATCAGTTGTAAATGATTTCAGCTCTAATATCTACAATAAGCCTCGGTCGGGAACAAGGACATGCCTTCCGCATAGTATGAGTTATAACGTATTTTTTATAGCTTTCTGACGTAAATGACTCAATTAGTGACCAAATGTTACAAATAGACATTATAGTTTAACTTCAGAGTGACTGGTAGGGAACTTATCATTCTGTGCATTTAATAATTATGAAATTTCCAGTTTCATTTTGTTGAAAATTTTCCTGATAACTGGAAAATCCGGACATATTCATTATACTGGTAGTGTTGTACAATAGAATAAAACCGTAAAACAAAAATTACATATAATTAATTATTTTAATCCAACTGCACCACTCGTGATCCATCAGAAAAGTTTGTTACAAACAAGTTTTTTTAAATTTTTCTGTAAAATTTGCTATTGCGTTGAACTACTCTCGAACTTTCGGAATTTTAAATTTTGCCTAGCATTACATACTACCGAGTGCCGAGAGAGTTCAAAAACAAACGAGAAAACAAGCCAGCCGGCAAGGTTGTCGGAATGTGCGACGTTTGGCTAACTATTTAATGAGACCAAATCCGTTTTTCCCTACACCTCTATTGAAAATTTGATATGAACACTGATCATTTGTCTCAAATCGTAAGCACCCTGGCCATGTAATGGTATTTCTCTAATATTTATCTACATTTATTTTTTTTTAATATTTGAAGACGTTTCTGTCAAGATTTAATGTCCAAGTCATGCATGACAGGTGCTGAAAATTTGTAGTGTAGCTTTCTATCGAAATGTTTGACTGGTAAAAGAGTTTCAGCAGGATTTAACTTAAAACTCTTCCCAATATAGTAGAACTTTTAGTTCGTCAGACTGATGTGCAACCACACATTTTATTTTCGTGTTATTACATTTACGTGTGTGTCTTTAGTCTCGTGTGTGCTCACACAAATCTATCTGAGGTTTTATTTAAAACTAGGATGCACGGGCGTCAAAAATGACGGGATTCAATACTTTTCTTGAACACAATTTACAGATGTGGATGACCAACATATATATCCATCGTAACATTTTCGTGTTATTACATTTACGGTCACGACTATGCTTGGTCAATTTTCGGATTCTATTCAGAAGTTTGAAGACAATCCCCGGATTTCAAATTTCGTTCATCAGAGTTAATTTTTCAGCACCACTTGAAGAGAAAGAGTGTCAAAAAGTCATCGATTAACCACCATGCTTAACATTGCATTCTGTGTTCTTAACGAATAGTGTCTCTTCTTTTTTCTTGGAACAAATTGCTTCCAAAGTGTTATTTCCAGTTTCTTCATTTCATTGTACCCGCTTCCAAAAGCAATTGTCTTCGTAAAAATTAGTCTCACAGGTTGAGGTCGTTTGCGTGGTTTTGTACAGTTGTGAAAGTTAGGATGTAAGTCGCAGAGTTTAAAAAATAATTCACTTATTGAAAAAAATGTCTATCTTTTATAATAAGTGCAGGAAATGATGTAGCACGATATTTCTCCTCTTACGTTAAATTTTTAAATTTTTTTTCAAAATGAAATTGAAACAACTGAATTGCTGATCATTTTCATCAATCTGTGAATGAGAAATATACCTAATGGCAGACATAGTGTATGTCCCAATACGCAGACAACGTGTAAATCAAGCAGCCCTGCAAGTGACGTGGTTTATGACGAAGGCGTTCATCTCAGCGATTACCACGGAGTCCGTTTTAGTTCAACTAACACTGCATTGTGCGAATGTTTCCTCTGGAACCCAGCATTTCGAACATTGTTAATGTTTTGCCTTAAATTCATGTGGACTTCGCGACAGTTTTCGTAAAGTTTTTGACGGGAGATTCTGTCTCTATCCACGCCTGGATTTAGCCTTTGCGTTGTTTAAACTAATTAAATTTTTTCTTCATGAAGTAGTTTGTACTGTAGATCTCGGTATGACATAAACGCTGAAAATTAACATAACTATTTACTGTTTTGGGAAGACCCAATGGCCAAAAAAATATAATCTTCTCCCACAACACTTTGAACGCAACGTGAGCCGCCGTGGGTCACAGAGAGGATTTTCAGGATGCTGCTGACTGACCAGTAGTCACAAACTCAATGTTCATAAATACTTAATCAAAGGTGAATGAAGGTAAGATCCAGTTAATGTGTGTTATTTTCAAAGTAACTTGCAACAATTGGCTTGAAATTTGGTATGAATATTGAACTTCAGTGTAACACATCGTGGTTAACGTATTAAGAAGACGTAAAAATTTTTATTTATTCTATTGGGGAGTTAAAATTTGAATGAAAAAATATCGCCAGTGTAAAATCACGTTGTGTCCTTTTAAATTTTCTAGAGATTTTTAACTAAGAATCTTCGAGATCGCCTCATACAATACGGGAAATAAAATCAATTTGACACTTTAATGCATATTTCGTTTTGATTGTTAATTTCCTAAGTATTTGCAAAATTGCAACTCTCTAGTGGAGACTAAGAATTACTAGCTAAATTTTATTCCAAAAACTTATTTTTCTAATTATTTGGTTTATCATCTTTGTCCACGTAGTAATAAAGTTAAAAAACATTTTTTGCAGATATTTACATTTTTTAAAAATAAGTGAAAACATGGAACTTTATTGATCGTACAAAAATTTTCATCGCAGCCCTGACAACTGTTGGCGTGCAGTGTTGGAACGAACAGCTCTGGTTGGTTGACCTTTCGTGCATCAAGGCGCCTTTGTGGCTTCCTGTTGTACTCAGATTCATCAGAGGAAGCCTATGTCATGCAAATTAGAACTCTGTCCTATTACTTTATATTATTACCATTAATTTTATTTAAGAAAATTTTAGCCTCCCTTTTATTACGACAAAGATGTTCAAAGAGAAAAAGGATGAAGGCACCATTTAGTATGGAGTTGAGGGAACGGGGTAATCCATGCCTAAGGTACATACAAACAGTGAGCTAAGAAAGAAGTTCATGAAACAAGATAAAAGTTGATGAAAGTAGTAGGTGCTGAAAAACAGGGCAGCAGTGAACCGAAAAAATATGGTCTGTTGCAAAACAAAAACCTATTCTATTTCAACAAAAAGAAAACCTACATAACCTTTAGCTCGGGCCCTCACTTAATCTCCCTGGGAGCGTTAATTCCCATAGATACAATAAATGCATCCCTCCGAGGGGATAACCACGTCCTAATTAAGCAAAGCTTATTCTAAAATTTCGTTTCGCATACTCAATCTCGCTTTCGTTCGGTTTCACCAAATTTTGTTTCTGGTTCTACTATCGCAAATTCATTTGATTAATTTATAGGTCAGAAGTTTAGGAATTTTTCAGATTTGCACACTAATTTGTTCTCCAACTTTTGTTGCTTGTTTAATGGTAATGACACTAAAATAAACAATTTATCATCTATGCACTTTCCGTCGAAAATGAGTTTTTAACGACTTAAAGCGGTAGGTTATCTTTGGTCTTCACGATATCAACACAGTTTATTACACGTTGGACAAATGACTTCCTTCGATAATAATCTTTCAAATAGGATTAGCTTCATCATTTCTTACTAAGAATATACTGATTGTACTAAAAGTTAGGTTAGAGGTTAGGGGTCAGGTTAGGTTAGCTTAAAACAATTGAATTAACATTCTCGTGCAGAAAGAAGAGGTCATTCTTCGTCTGAAGATTCAGTTTCGGATATACTGCGATTGAACATTCCTTCTCGGAGAGCGGTGGATACAGTTTCCCAGCTTCCACGAAGAATTAATGTAGGAGAGATTCCTTTTAGTGTGTTGCCAACCGCTATAAGTAGCAGACGACGACCGCAATAACTCGTTAAATACTCTTAAACTACGGAAAATGCAGAGAAGGAAAATTGTTTACTTTGGTTTCATTACCATTATACGAGTAACAAAAATTGGAAAATGCATTAGTGTACAAATCTGAAAGTTTACCGACGTAAAGGTTTGAGGCCAGGTCTGATTTTTCTTCAACGTCAAAAAGTTTTCCTCGCAAAAAAGAGCTCAAAAAATGTCTTTTTGGCTCGACCTTAGCGAAAAAAGTTCTGGTATAATTGTCACATCACATATGAGGCGATGGATCTTTGCCCTTCGTGCCTCGGTGTTCATTCAGATTTGGAGAAAACATTTCAGTTTGGGTCATAGCTCCGTAATTGAAACCTAATTCGAGAGGAACTTATCAAAATTGAATCGTTGATGATAATTCGTCTCCATAAAATGGAAGGCGTAATTGAAGAAACGCTGAGAGTTTTCATGAAACCTTATTCTAAAGGGTGAACCAGTCGGGTGAACTCTAAATTTGGCGGATGTTGGTTGAGAATTAATAGCTGTCACCCTACCAGACCTGAGGTCCTGAACCTAACTGTTAAACGTTAAACCACACAATTCAATTCAAACACATGGGCGCAGAAAATTGCAATGGCTAACTACGATTGGTGTTTTTATAGTTTGTGACGCATTTTTATCCTGTACCAGGCAATGTTTCGAAAGTTAGGACCAGCGGTGCCTAGGTAGATTCTGAAATTGCCGAAAAATCGGTCCAGCGGCCTGGCAGCATCAAAATCGGCATTTCTTTTGATGGCTCCTCGCTGAACGAACCTAAAACCATGATAAAAGGCAGAGTTTTGTTTATATTCAAGTCCCGTTGGTTAGAAATTCAAACACGTGAGCCGACTCAGATTCTAACCTGATGAACAACTCAGAAACCTACACAACGAACTCACCAATGTCAAGCACTGCTGTTGAAGTCATACTGGTTGTGGCTGTGAGTATTGAATTATGATATTTTATTGGAATTGCTTTCAAATAAATGCCCACAATCCACAACGTGCTCTGCTCATCGGCAACCTCCCACTGACCAACTAAAGCATCCATGAAGATGTAATACTTAGGGCAGTGTGACATCATCCCTTTATATTGTATCGTCCACGTTAGATTACATCGTTTATGATAAAAAACATTCATGTTCTACCATTGCACAAATCTTATATGTTTAATAGGTCAGAGAAGCAGCAGTAGTTAGTGGTCGTAGCAGCAGTACTGAAAAGATAAGATAGTTGTTAAGATATTGGTGGAGAAATAGGTATAACTCTGGTAATAGTAGTAGATGATGCAATACAAAGAAGAGTACGCTATCATGTTGAGGCAGGAGTCATAGTAATAGACTTAGCTAAATGTAAAGTATGTACAGTAGTTCTACTGCTTTAATGATAGCTATTTTTTGGAGTGTTGTAGATAGTTGTAATTCAAACCTTTTTAGCATTACTTTTACAGTAATGGCTGTTGCAGTAAAATTTTACATATGGCAAAAAGATAACGAAATAGGCAATGGAGCCAAAACATGGATTTGATGAAGCCCGACAATTGACTTAGCAGGCAACAGTTAGATTTACTACATTATTTTTCAATGTAACCGCCGCCGGCAGCGACGACCGTCTCAAGGCAGGCACGAAATGAGTCAGACAATTTAACGGCCAAATCCTAGTCTGTGGAGGCCAACGTCTCCGCGATGGCAGCCTTCAGAAAGTCGACCGTGTTGAGGGCCAGCTCGTTGGTCTTGGCCTTGATCACGCCCCAGATGAAGTAGTCGCGAGGGCTGCAGCCAGCTGAGGCTGCGACCGTCTCAAGGCAGGCACGAAATGAGTCTGACAATTTGACAAGGCAGGCAAGGCAGGCCACAAGTCCGGTGACCAGTGGTGAGGAACTTGGTTGAGCAGTCACGAATGAGTCGCTTTGGTCTACGAGCAGGAGCGGAGTACTGCTGGAACACTAGGTGCCTGGCGTCGATCTCGTCCATCCAGATCTTCACTACGCTCCAAACGAAAGTCGTACTTTGTGTGCCTTTCGTTTGACGGTAAACTCGTCCTTGTCCTCACTCGCTTTCCACTTACTCCAAATACGTCCACGATCATTTCAAATGACCATGATGAAATGTCCTTCTTTTGAACCCAATTCAGGTCATCACTTCCTCAGTCTTCTTCCGACGCGAAACGGAGCTACTACCGCTTCTCTGCGCTCATTTTCCACCGTGACAAAGGGTAGAAAAAAAAACCTTAGTTAAGTGTGAAGTGCCGGTTTCTGGTGCAATTTTTTTCCATCACTGAAATATTCATGACTTCATGTACACTATTTCAATCGAAAGCTTGCATTTGAGTGTCTTTTGAGGGAGCAGAATTCAGGTGAAAGTGCCAATATTGTTCGACACCACTCTAAAATTTTCCAAAAAAATGTCTCTTCTATTTAAACAGCATCAAATTGTTTCTGAAAAAAAGTTATGGAAGTAATTAGTCGAAGGTTTTACTTTTTACAAATATACTGACTTGATGTATTTATCTGTATACTGAACCGTTGATAAAAGTATTCCAAAACTAAAAACTATGAAATGATTGTGCTACTTTAAGTGCGTTACTACAAAGTTTGATTTTGCCAATTTCATCCAATTGAAAATGTAGATGAGAAAAACAAAAATTTGCCAAAGTGTTTTACCATAGATCCCAATTAAATAATATCGTTGGAAAAAATTTCATGCTCATACGACAACGTAAAAATTTTGTAAACTAGATGAAATTGTGCAACATCAAGACAGTGTCAAAGTTAGCTTCATCTAACAGCTATAGAGCAGTGGTTCTTAACCTATTTACTCCCACGCTCCCCTTAAGAATTTTCAGCGAAAATTTTGTGCAGATGGACTTGTAAATAAGCTAAAAACGAAGAAAATTGTAAATAGGTCCTCAAACATTTACAACAGTAAAAGTTCGCTCTTTTGTCGAAAACATTACTGAGAAAAATCAGGCTTTACCGCAGAGGCCAGCGCCCCCCAGGTTAAGAACCACTGCTGTAGAGGGTGGAATTTTAGAGTTCACGCGAAATAATGAGAATATTACACTAACCTGCGCTCCAAAAGAGCTCGAAGAACCACATTAAAGCCCCCTCAGTTGATCAACCAAGTAAAGTAATACATCGAATTCATAGTTTTCCTTTAAAAAAATAACTTCTGGGTTGAACTAACAAATTCTGGACGTATAATCGGTTGGCCCTGCGACAGGTCGTGACGTAAACCACGCACACAATCGATGGTTTATCATTGGTAATCAGATGTAAGTATGAAGAATAGGATAAGTTAAAGTTCATATGAAATGTTGGTACGTGGAATTATGAGAAAGGTGAACAATTTAAGCTCCTATGGAGCTATGGAAAATTGGAAAAGTCTGAGTTCAAATAGAATTATTGTAAATTGGAATATTTATGATCAAATGTACGACCTTATTAAAATAATATGACTTCCTATTTGATATCGACGTAAGGTTGAGCCTTTGTACTACGAGTTGTTATATCTTTTGGGGATGTATACCAAGGATTTATTTGTTCGATGCAATAGAAAATTAATGCAAGTAAAACTTCTCACAAAGGAGTACTCTGGAACTTCTAGTCCATCGATAGACTGTTTTTGACTAAGCTTACTGAGACAGTACGAGGGTTGAAGAAAAAAAATGTCTATTCTAAATGACAGCGTTAAACATATTGAGTATTCTAGTCAATATGGAAAATATAATTGCCGACTGCGAACAAAAGCATTCCAGGAATTCCTTGTTAAGGTAAATTTTTTATCATTGGTACTGTTAGGATGGATATATTTGTTAGTCATCCACATCTGCAAATTTTGTTCAAGAAAAGTATTGAATCCCGTCATTTTTGTTTTGACTCGTAAAAACTCCACCACCTATTTCATTGTTAAGTTAGGTGGACCCGTGAAAAAATTCTGTCAACATTACCTAACCTATGCTAACCTAATCGATCCTAACCCAACATAGCATAACCTTTCCTATCCTAACCGAACCTATCCTGATAAAATGTTGAACATATCAATGTATTTAAAAGCCATCTATTAAGGTTACACTGAGGAATTCGGTATCCATGAGACCGCGAACTCAGGTAAATGCGTAACAGATACCCAACAAATAAATGTACATCCTATGTTTCTTAAGAAGCGGACACCAAACAAATGGGTAAATAAATAAATAAACACACAACGGGTATTATTAAGTTAGGTAGCCGAAGTTAAATTATTTTCCAGCCCATAGTCATTGTTCACATTTTCAACCCAGGTGTACATGAAGTTTTATTTCGGTCAATATTGAATCTAATGTTGTCAACGATTTCAATTATTTCTTTGCCACATATGGGTAATATGGTTCAATTGAAGACGTTTCACACGAATGACATTGTGCCCGCAAATGCTTAGTTTTTTGAGATTGACGCAAATAAGCAGAAATACGGTTTTGACGCAACGATAGGCGAGATTAGGTTAGGTAAAGTTAGGTTAGTTAAATAAACTAACCTAAACTAACCTAATTAAACTTAAAATAACCTAATTTAACTTAACCATACCGAGTCCTATGACTCCCGCCAGAAAACTTGGCGTGGTACGCGTCCGCGAAATGCCGGAAGAGCCGTATCGAAACTGCTGTTAATGCTTTTCTTACCTGAACTTTATTTATGCTATACCTTGAAAACTAAGCATTTGAGAGCACGAAGTCATTCATGTAAAATGTCTTAAAATGTCTCCAATTACCTGATCTCGCAACGAAATTATTGAAATCGTTGACAACATCAAATTCAATATTGACTTTAATTTCCAAAAGGTTTGAAAACAGGAATCGTGAGTTGAAACAAAGCTAATTTATTCTTTAGTGCTGAAGTTCAAGAAGTTAGAACACTCCTGCAAATCAAAATGCTGTGCAAAAGTAAAAGGTGCTGTTGAAAATTGCGAAACTCTGAAAGTTAGTTGCCAATTCGATGTCATTTACAAGACTGAAACAGCGTTGTTGTACTTAGTATTCTCATTTCTGCCGACACGACTTTTCCGACCCGACTCGAGAAAAAACTAAACGTTAATAATAAAGTTATCGAAATTTTACCGAGAGAAACAAACCCCCCGTGTCATTTTCTCGACTTGAAACGAAAGTATGAGGTTGATTGCATTGCTCTTGTAACAAAAGACAACTTTTCCAATAACATCATCATATAGTATGTTCCTATAAAACTCAACATCTTAAACTTTTTCCGTGTGTTGAATTCACAACTGCATCGAATGCTCGACACCAAGCAATGAAAAGACAAGGTCATTTTCAGCTCTGATGTGAATGAATTTTGGCAATACAAAAAAGTGTCCCCTCTCAGCACAACTGTTTATAGATATCGGGGCAGCCTTCCTCAGTAAAGTTAAATCAAAACGTTTCGTAAAAAAGCGAAGTGTAAAGTCAATGCCAGGAAGTTTTATAACCATGACGATGGTTTTCCATCACTCAAAACCTCAGGATTTCAAACACAATATTTCAGTCGAGGCCTTTCATTTAAGGGCCTCTTGAGTGAACGAAAGTTAGGAGGAAGTATCAATATTGTTCGAATTTACACTACTTTAAAACTTTCCTAAATGATTCTCTTCTATTTCAATGATGCGTAATTTTCTCGTCAGCCTACCACGTTAAAATATTTTTTATTCAAGAGCTATTCGAATCGCAGAGCATATTTACTTTCTATAGCTGCCACACTAAATGAAACTCTATACTTCGGTATGAATTTTTGAAGACGTACCGGAATCGATAGAGGGCAAAAGTTCCAATTATGTCTAGGTCAGGTGAGCAAGCGTAGGTCAGCTTCCCTCAGTTGCCCCTCGGCTGCCGTGGTGAGCAGGTGTGTCGGTGCGCTCCGGTGCCACTTCTCCGCTTTTTGACTTACCGTCAATATTGAACCAAGCCTCACGCAAATTCAATGATTCCCTCCGCTATTCATTCAATAAAAACCGTCGTGAAGACATGAGAAATCGATGATTTTGCTTAAATAGTGTTTGGGCTATATTGGTGCAGGGGAATAAATAATTTGAAAACAAGGCAATTAACTCTTTAAGTGTGAAACAAATTCCAAGAATTACGTAATTTTCGTTTATTTCTTCTAGGGCTTGTTAATAAAGCACAGGAATTTCAACAGAACCACGTGGTGATGCAAATAATTTGATTCCAACGTTGTTTTTTGCTTTGCACTCGGCTGAGTGTCTTCTGAAACAAGTGTTGCCATACAGTGGGTTGTTTTTCTGAAAATTTTCAAATGGCCGCCGCTGGGTAGTGAATACGTTGTCAAAATAAACTAGAGTTAACTGCTATGTTTCAGAATATGTTGTAAATGCGGGAAAATGATGCAGTATTCTAATTCACGGGAATTTTTCAAGTCTCTATAATGTGACAAGAATATTTTTCTATCTTCAATTTGAATTAAAATAGTTCTTCACTTATGTTACATTGACGGCAAGATTATATCTCATCATCAAGCCCACAGTTAAATTTTTGCACCAGCGCTTTTATAATAATTAAATAATGTCCAGGGGCTTCACGTGTTAAGTGTGCAAGCCTTTTAAAGAAAGGATCAGACTCTAAACTTTTTAAATTTCAACAGATCCTAAGTAGCGTTGCGTACTGAAGGGAGTTTCATGCAGAATTTCAGCTAAGGAGGGTAGTTGCCTGAGGCTCGATATATTAGATCAAATTTAAGTGTTTTATAAGCCGCCGATTTAACACGATCGCTGCGGTTGTAAACGGTTGGTTTGGTTAAGTTGTAAGTGGCAGAATAGGGAAATCGATTTTAATACTCGAGTACATTTTTATCCTTCCTAAGAAACATAAAAAAATTCAATTCTGCCACGCATTTCACCTGGTATAACGAAAGTTATTTCTCAACGAAGATGCGAAACAGCAGAAATATCATTCACGTACACCGGTACGTGAATGAGCAATTTGTCGACGGGAACACAACATGGCCCCGAACGCGAGAGACGTGTTTAGCTGCACACACTCCTGAAAAATACAACAGACAATCCGGAACAGCTTAAGGTTCTTTAGAAATCCAAGCAGACATCTCGCGCTGCTCGTTTAGACGTCGGTCAACCTGTTCATTGACAAAGCTGAATAAATCGAAAGTTTTAAAACCGATTCTCGTGAAAGGAAGCTAAACAGTAAAGCCAAAAATTTCATCACTCATCATCGTGTATCCATCGAAACTACCGCATTTTCCTTCGACCAGAATATTCAAGAGAATATTCCCCTTGTACTTCAAAAATTGAATCTCGCATTGTCTAAAAGTTAAGCTTTCTCAGCAGCACTCTTTATGCGCTCGAACATTGATTCATGTTTTCTTTGTTGTGATAATCCAATGGATTTGCTCCACCTTGAGTTATTGAAAACTCACCACAAATAGGAAATGGAATTTTGCATTTCAGAACCATTCACGTAGTCAACTTTTAATTTTAGGACAATGATTCATAAATCCCTGGAATTTCGTAACATTGCTTAAAAATCTAACAAAATGCGTGGACCCCGCAATTCTGTATTACTCTATTGATTAGCATTCAGTCATGAAATTATTTCGCTGCTTCGTAGATTTTGTTCAAAGCTTCAATAAACTTAAAGAAGTGAGAAGCACCGTTTGTATGGGAATTAACATGACTCCATTCCTTTCAAATCAGCTGAAATGAACTGATATTTTTAGCGAATTTCTGCGAAAATTCGATCGTTGGACTTGCTCTTGTTGATGCACTAAGCTTTACTAAAGCTATTTTATGAACGTTTTGAGGAAGTGTGGAAAAATTATCAAAGTGTTCGATGCTAGTTTTTGATGATATATCAAGACGGTTTTGTTACGATGTCTTCATTGTTTTGAACGATTATAGGTGCTAACTTCTGAATTTTTTGTAATTCGTTCACTTATCTGAACGTTCACATTTTAGTCGTAGATTTTCAACAGGATAATAATTACCATTGTATCTCGCAAAATCTTGTGCGCACTTTTCGAAATAAACGTAATTCAGAATAGATATTAAATAAAAAACTAGAAATGTAGTATTGCACAAAGCTATAAAGGCTTTCTTGACCAATTTGAACGGTCACTCAGAATAGAATGTGAGCCATTTCTTTATGGTAAGTATATTCTTAACAAAATTTTTTTTACCAAAATCATTAGTTTAAAAGAAGACGGCGAGTTTCATGGAAACCATATTCTTTTTGTCTCACGTATTACAGTGTTATTTGGGGTAATTTTTGCATAATCGCGTAGCCTCAGTGATTGATTTTCTACCCTTGATTTCAGACTCACGTTATTCTATTCGCCGGCCAGCATATTAAATTCACGAACTATAAAAAAAAAATCGTTCGACGCAGTTACCCAAATTAGAGCGACGTTGAAACAGTGTAGGCTTACTTCCCCAAAAACTCAAATCTTCCTAAACAAGAATTTCAGACCCTAATTAGCACCCTGCTGCCGGTGCCAGCTCAACATATCATGACGCACAAAATCGCCTGACATCCGTGGTGTCCGCCAGATTACCTGCATTCCGTTCTGAGTGCCATTAAGTCGAACGATTCGCAATCAAATTATGGAAAAAATTTCCTCACTGCATGTCGAACAATCGTTCGAAGGTATGTATGATACCTGCGCTTCATATCGTGGAAGCAATACCTAGACACGAATCGTGTGATCGACAGATTTCAGAACAGCGTTTCGCATAATTTTTGGAGAGCTGTGGCTCCATTTGCATAATTGGCTGATTTTCGTGGTTTCATTTGCATAATAGTTTAATAATTTTACGTTGGATTGTAAACTCGGTTGATATTTGTGTCATGTAATAGCTATGTGGGATTTTTGAATTGAAATATTTTATTTACAAAGACCTTTATTACTCACACAAAGATTCAGAGCAGGAACTTCATGCATTTCTAAATGACAAATATTGTTTAAAGTATGATTTAATTTGTGACTACAATCATTAGAAGTTTAAGATTGTATATTGTATAATGAAAGTTCTTAATTAATTTTTTTTATTAAAAGCTCGCAGTACATTTCGTGATAGACTGTTCTAAATATTATTTTTACGGTGTTACACACAGCATTGATTGCTTGGTGGTCGTTTGTCTGTAATAGCGAATCATAATTGCCAGAATGGCACACCTCACAGTCGTCATAGATGACCAAGTCTGTATTCTTTGTCATCAGGCATTCATGAAGACCTTTATATGACATCATCTATTGTGAGTACTGCACATTGGGGTGGCGAGATTACAACGTTTATTGTGACTAACAAGAAGCCAACGAAAACTACGCCCCTTGTAATTACGCTTTGAAGAAGCTTCGCCTTGACGGACTCCCGCACTGAGCTGTTCGAACGTCATCCAGTAAATTCTGAATGCTAAATTTCTTAAAGCATTTAATGTAATGCAATTCAATACCTGTTATCGTAATTTTGTAACATACAGTTACAAAAAAATTGAAATAAATCATATCGCCAACAGTAAACTGAGCATTTGTAAACAACCCTGCCAGTGAGAAGTCCCGTTTTCATCAATTGTTTTTTTCGAATTTTGCTGGCGGAGCTTCAGTAAATCTGTAATAGATTTATCTAAAATTAAAATATTTTGTATGATAACACGACTGTGCATTAGAACACTGCATGTTCTATCCAAAAAAAAACGTATACTCTGAATTACGAATCTAAGGTAGAAACTCAATAAGGTTAAACAATTTTCTCCCCCACTTCGAGTAAGCAGAACATGAATCTCAGCAAAAATTAGGAGTGTACAAACTGCCAGGCACACAAGCCTATATTGCTCACAAAATGATTCAGAGCAAAACTTCATACTGTTTTAATCTAATTAACAAACTCACGTGAAAATAACATTCGATGAGAACAGTCAGCTTGTCTACACAAATCGAAGTTTAAAAATAGTATTTTTCATTCTCAGCTCATCAAACCCTAAGTGAAAGACTGTTGGTGAACAGCTTTAATTAAATTGACCATTAAATGGTCACGAGATAAAGGGAATGGAAAACATTTTTTGGACTTCTTGGGTTAAAATTGTTAAAATACTCGTTATAAAATCTTATCCACGAATTAGAATGTTCGTTTTAGCTGCAAATGTGATACCAGGAAAATTTGTCTCTATTTTCCTTTTCACTTTTATCAGATTCTTAGAACTTTACGCGGAATTAATATTTTAATTGCAACTGGAATGTTTTCCTCAGTTCTGTGTTCCCTCATAATATTAGCTTCAATAAAGTACCCTTATAGAAAAGTTTTCCGTTAAACAATATTATTCCATTGAAAAAATCAAATTAGATCCGATTTGTATGGAATCTTCACATGAAATGAAACCAATTCAATAACGTTTAACAGTGTTCTTCAGGTATTAAAAGCCTATGCAATTAATCGGTCTCAAATTTTATTTCGTTAACCGAAGCTGGCGAAAATTTCGTCTACCAAAAGGCAGGAAACGCGCACACTGAGTCACCGTTGTTGATGTTGGAAATAAGATGCAGAGAAAAGCAGGTAAGAGTAGGGGTGAGCTCCACTCTGGTAGTGAACTTCCATGCGATTGGCCGCTCATATATTCTCTACAGAAACTGAAGAAATTCAAAACATGTTGGTTTAAAAAATTTCGTTCAATCCCAGCAACTCTTCATCAAATCCTAAGAGATCTGAGCTACGGGAATGAAAAAGTAAACGATATCAACGTTAGTACTTTGAATAATGTGTCCTTTCATTTATCTTACATATTTATTTTAGGCTTTAATCACAACGGGCCACAAGCCCTGCTTTAATCTTTCCGAGTAATATTACGTCCACCACTGGATTTATTAAAGTTAATTTGCAATAGTAGTGGAAGTACGACTTTCATAAAAAAGACATGTAAACACTAATCCCACGCAAATCTTGGCTTTGTGCGCTTCGCTGTTCTCAACGCAGCATTCAACAAGAATGAAATGCTTTTAAGAAGGTCAACTTATTAATTTGGCCAATTATATTTTCTTCCGAAACAAAGCTGTTTGTCCAAGCATTTGAGCGCGGATAAATGTTGTGTAACAGGGAAATGCAGAAAATAAAGGCTTACAAGTTTTAGGCCCTTATTACAGGCTCTGTGTACTTTGGAAGAACGAAAAGAAAAAAAATTGTAGGTTCCCTGTTTTCACAGACCTTTGAGTTTTTTGAAGTCAATTATAGTGATAAGTAGAAAGGTTACCAGGAACGAAGAAGTTACGTAACCACGTGAAAGAATTCAGCTTAAGAATTAAAGTAGGTATGATATATATTTTTAGCGGTCCATCTGCCAGATGGAAAAGTAAACGTATTTTTTGTCAAATTGATCATTTAAAAAAATGAATACTTATACACACTAAAAACATTGCTGATACAACAATACATACAGAGGGAACATAACGGTGACCAGCTGGGCGGAAAAAAATTATAAGAAAAATTAACTACAGTTATTAATCTGCAATACTAAAGAATGATATGCATGCAAGGAAGTACATGATTATTTCACCTTCATATGTACGAAAACATTAGGCTCGAAAGTTCAGTGAAAAAACACTCGATGTGTATTCATTTGCTTCACATTCTCCAGAAAAAAATAAATTTTCGTGTTCGTACGAAAATGAGCATCGATTTATTCACAAACATTGAGGAAATAGCAATGGTTCTAAAACTTTTAATGGTTAAATCGAGTCATTTCAGTTTGATCGCTAGGCTGTTTTCCTTTCTAAATTCATAACAGTTCTGTATCATTTTTCTTCTTTATAAATAAGATAAATTCGTCTGTTTCGACGAGTGATTAGGCCAAATCCCGTCGCGTATCAAGTAGAAATTTCATGATTTTCAATCCTAGCACAAAACATCTATGCATATGGTGAGGAGATCTCAGTGTATTTCTGCGGAAATAATTATAAAACAAAGCAAATGAGCTAAGGACGTTAAGGATTGCAACGTAAATGAGCTAACGACATGACATCAACGGTTTTAATTCATCTTTCTTGGTCAACTAAGACTGTTCGTCATTATTCTGAACCTCAAGGGTGTGCTGCTCGGTCGTTTTTTACCGTAATCGATTATGTCCTATTTCATTCAATGGTATTTGTTTTTTCCTTCTCATTCTAATTTTTTGTGTTGGATTCTTCCATCCATCAGGGCAAGCCTTTCGATTTCGTTGCTCTACATTCGAATATTAACGTATTGCAACGCTTTAATGTCTATTTTAAGCGTTGACATTGATTTAATCGAACAAGTTAGGCTTTTTTATACAGATGCTCATTTATATATATTTGTCAATTTTATAATTATATATTTGAAAAGAAGACCCTCGTGTCGCTACACGTTGAATAGCTCTATCGAGCGCCGGCTGTCAGTTCAAAGAGAGTGTCATTTCTTCTTTTAATGAAACCCACGTTCATGCATGTCTAAGTAATTCTGTTGATGGAAATCATTATTGAATTTTTAAAATTCAGTTTTAAATTTTGGGAAAAAATTTTTGCCCGCTTTCTTACGACAATTTTATAGGAAGATTTGTACGGTGAGACTGATCATCACAAGGAGAAATTCAACGACACTGAAATGGCAAAGCGTTAAAAACAATAAATGCCAAGCGTTTAAAATTTCGTGCGAAACCAATCTTTTCAAACGCCTAATTTAGTTGTAAGTTTTTTCTTAGAAAGAGCTCGGTGGTTGAACGAAAAAAATTAATTGTTGATTATATTTCAGTGGTGTAAAACTGGTGATGAGGTATTTCTAAATCAGTGAAGAAAGATGTTGTGGATGATTCAAATTAAATTGTGTGTGTACACAATTAAAAATTATGCCTCTGCTCAAATGTCACTTACTTTAGGCTAAAGCTGAAGTTTAGTCGTACGCTTGAACAAGGCAAACGTGATCTTATTGTCAAACAAAGAATATAATGCATTAGTTCGCTCATTGGTCTTCGCTGAAATGCGTACGAATTTCAGTGAATTAGTGTTTTTTATCCCAATGTTGCTCTTGATCAACCGCGAAGTGAGAACGAAACCAGAATACTTCCAAATTTTTATCCTTAACTCTCAAGAAGTGTGAAGAAGTTACTTTTCAATCAAAAACATGTTCGAAGTACTGTTTTAATTTGCTAACGAACTTATTTCTTTGGGTTTTGGAACATCATGAATTTAAAATCCCCTGAGTACTTATCTTTACTGTATTATTTCATAGATTTATCGATTTGATTTGAAATTTGGTCGATTTCGTCATAAGAATCAAGGAGTGCTCCGAGTTTCCCCCAACATTTTATGTGTTTTCTTCCACAACTGAGTGCGACTTAGTTGGCAACCCTCGCTTTTCAAAACGTTAATTCAGAAGTTCAGAACCAAGTCCCTGAACTACAAGTTTATTTATTGCCTCGATATGACTAACAAATATCGAACAAATTTAATATCTTAATTTGTGTACACATTAACTCCATTGTTATGGTCAAAGTGGCGTCACAACTTTTTACAAACAACATCTCAGTCTTTCATTTATTGTAACTTCTGAAATAGATACTTTCAATTTTCTATTTGCAAATTACTGTTTAATTTACGCTGAAAGTATTTCTTTTTTATTTGAATTTTGCTCATCCATCTCTGAACGCGAAGAGACATCTCGATTATTTATTTATAGAAATTTATTCATACTCGTTTAACACGTCAACCGCCATTTTAACCACTGTAGGAACACGGAGAGAATTTTCACAATGCTGCTGACCGACCAGTAGTCACAAACACAATTTCATTAAATACTTAATTAAATCTAAATGGAGGCACGATCCAGTTAATGTATGTCATTTTCAAAATTTCTTGCTGCAGTTTACTTTATATTTGTGTTCAATATTCAACTTTAGTTCAACCCATGGCTGTTAACGTGTTAGGCTTTCTGAGTAGCGCAGCCTAGTCCCCTGTAGGTTTCAGTTCGTTTTGACCATGAAAGAACATAGGTAATTTTTAAAGACCTCTTGCAGCCTCAACTTTATGTAAACATTTGAGCTGGGGACGATTCCAGTTCAAAAAGCAAATTTATGGAAAAAGCAAATCTATGTACAATGTAACAATGCTCAAATGTATCGTTAGCTGTGAAAGATCAAAATCTAATCAATTTTTCTATTCAAAACAGCTTGTACTTCATTTGCGTTTTAATTTTTTCCTGTTTTATGATTACAGACAATAATTCACTTTGAGAACATGTAAAAATATTACAGATGTGCTGATAATGAAATGCTTTGTTTATGTTTATTTTAATTTTGCATTATGCAAAATTTTATACTACGCACAATAATTATATTGAATTTAACAGTGCTCTAGTATTAAATTAAAATTGAAATATTTGAATTGTATGTTATGGAGATCTTAAACTTGCTTGTAAAACACATTATCAATTTATGAATCGTATCAAACAGATGACACAATTTCTAGTGACCCTTTTAATTGGAATCGATGTAATTGCCATCGACGCTGATGCTGCTCACCTGATATTTCATGGGAAATGTCTCGTCTTTTGAATATTTTATTACCACTTGCATGAACTTTTAAGGCATGAAGTTACACTAGTCGATGCATCGATTCAAACACACAATGATTTTTACATCCATCTTTCGCTGAATTGCCCGTTGAATGACAGGCTGAAGCTAAAGTTGAAACGAAAGGAGATTTTTATCCCTTCTCAGTACAATTTATATGAACAATTCAGATGGTTAAAATTCCACAAAACGCTTGTCTACAATATATATATGTATATATACATTAAATGTAAAATTTATAAGGCATAAAGAGGCCAATTACAAATGTAAATCTCCTTCCCAAATCCCTTTTCTCCTATATTTACTTGTATTCGTGTGTTTTCATCTCTGCATAAATGACATGAGTGCAATTTTTGTACGACCAACGTGAGGCTAGCATATTTTACAGTTAGATTTTCAAGTACTGCTTATAACAGTCCTCATACCCAGCGAAGGTAGCTAAACATTGAGGTAAAGCACCCAGAAGCCAAGAACTACTCGGAACAAAAAGGTAAATCTTCGAGTGCATTTTTCAGCGATTGCCTTGAAAATTAATAATTAAAATATTCTACTGTGTTTGATGAAAACTGAAGAAAAATTATACTTTCGTGTATAAGGCAATACGATTCCACATCAGCTCACCTGCATCAGTGCGTGGACAATTTAATCTTACAAACGAATAATTCAATAAAGTTTCCATTCCTTGCGTATAGGCGTAGTATGATGCATCTGACATAAATAATGTAGTTTGAGAATATATCAATGAGATGAGGAGTCTTTTCTAGGATATTTGATGAACATGAGTGTGTAATATTACGAAAATTCTCCTTATGAATAATTATGACACCGGAGAATACATGTAAGGCAAGACGTATCACGGTTAGAGGAGTGTATCTCGATTGAAGTTTGCAATTTCACCAAAATTTGCATTTTTATCAAAACAGCATCAAATGCGCTGTGACAGTCTCGTTCTCTCTTCGTTTTTGGTTTTTGAGTTTGTTCACCTGGGCCTAAAGGAACACCATCAGTTTGTTCCTTCTCCAACTCTGCGGTCATGTTCCAAACCAGAATTTGACCCCAGTCAACTTCGCAGGATCTTGAGGTGGCTACGAGGAATGTCGATTCGGTGGTTGTTTACTGAGCCGAGCCTGCCCCTATTTGAGTTGGCGAAAAGTCTCCCTCTCGCCAGGTCCCTTTCGAAACTTCTCAAGTTTCCAATCACGTCTCTAACGAGAAAGCTCCCTAACGGGAAATGATCGAGGCTTTCGATCCCGCTTTAATTCGGAAACCGAACAGGAACTCCTTTGCACCAACCAAGTGAGTTTCAGTTTTATTTTCTCCCGAGGGTTCCTTGGTTTTCTCATTTCTAATTGTTCCTGCAATTTTAGTTGATTTGGCCGTTTACTTGCTGACATTTAAAGATTTTTTAGACAGAATTGCAAATTCCAGACCATTGGCAGGCACCTTGCTTAGTATACAATTCGTAAAATATTTCCCTATATCCAATTGTGTCGAAATCAGCTGCGAGTTTTGGAAAATGTAGAATACGAGCGATTTCTGTGGAAGACGATGAAATGTCATCGCTCGTGAAAAATCATGTTTTTGGACTGGCTGCTAAAATATTTTACACGGCTATCAACTGTTTGCTGTACTTCAGGCTGAAAATGTCATTTGTGGTCAGTTTAGATGAGCCTATTTTGACAACATTTCTGGTTGCAGCGATTGATTGTGACCTCCAGCAGTTCTGAGGTTCTGAGCTACACAAGTTGCATTCGTGGTTATGCAGCACATACTACTCGAACTAACAATGGGAAAGTGAAGGTGCTAGTTACCAACTACCGTTTGCTACCGCTCATGGGTGTTCTATGACGGAATTTTTGCAGAGTCGTTTGCAGTCACGACAGAAGACGACTTTGAAAAAGGATGCTTGTTATCTGTGTCGCTGGACAGTTTCAGTCTCATCATCCTGTTCATCTAGCTCCGACTCTGCTGAGTAATGCACAGATTTATAAAAGGGTAAACAGAAAACTGAGCACAGTTAAATTTGATTCCACTGGCGAAAGCGGCAGCCTCCTCGTTTCTAGTGGGTAATATTTAACACAAATTTTTTCAACTATTTGAGTTACAGTGGTTACACATCACTGAGAAATTATTAAACTTTATCACTTGCACCACTATAACTCGAAATGCACCTAGGTTAAAAAATATGAAATGACCACTTCAACTCAAAGTATTGCAACGCTGAAATTAACATAGCAGGAAACCTGTGAAATTAAAGAAGATTCCAAATACAGTATAAAATCATTCTTAGAGAGATAATCAGACGTCAAATTATGCGTACAAATGGATGATTCAGTTCTATGTATTTCATCATTGGAATTAGCAAAGCTGAAATTGGTGAATTTCAAACACACATCGAATACAATATTTAAGGTATAAAATCATTCTCAATAAGACATTTCGACACATACCTGCCCAAGCTTAGGAGTTTCAAGGTATTACTATCTCGTAAGTACTAAAGACATCTCAACAAAAGCGCCTGTGACGAAAACAATTAGAAATGCTTGACAGGGACAGTCCTACGAATGTGGGTCAGCTGTTATCTGAATAGAGCCTTCGGCTCTAGCCAGCTTGGTATTCTTGTGGAATAAATAGCACTTTATTGATTGAGCTAATGATTGCTATAGAATTTCGATATTGACCTGCAATTTCTCACAATTGCGCCGAGGGCAAGAAAAATTATTGTCATCGCAGCTTCCTGTTCATAGAGGAACAGAGAAAATATTGTAATAAGAAATTTTGATTTCTTCGCCTCTTGATGGAATTATTCAAATTTTAGTTATTCATATTTCAATTATCATATCATTATTGTTCGAGTTATTCAGAGCATTCATGCGGCGACAGTTGATGCACAGAGTGAATATCAATCAAGTATATTCAACTTCCCATTATTTCAAGTTTAAAAATCTCACTGAAATGTGTATGATTGTTTCGAAGTAATAATACAATTTTTATGATATATGTGTACTGAATGGAACTAAGGTAGGTAATTATTCATGCTTGACTGATGGTCTGTTACAAATAATGCCAAAAATACTTCTGTTTGACCCTACAACGAATCTCAAATAAATAAGTCAGGGAGTTCCTGAATTATAATTAGAGCGTTCACAGTCTTAGTCAACGTCGAAAAATTCACATCTAGCTGTACCAAGCGATACACAAGTATATTTTCATCAAACTCTTCACCAACAATCCCATACAGTGAAGGAATGAACATCTGAGAATTATATCCCACCCTTTACGAACTGGATAGAACTTCTTTATGCAGCTTGTCAAAGGGCACTCCAACAACAACATGCGTGTAAAAGCTTTCATCCGAGGCTTGGGTAGAGCATTCGATTCTGTCAGGAACTTGGACGGTATTCAAAGATTCCAGTGTAACGGTTCCTGTGTTCTTTTCCTAACTGCTTCTTCGGGGATCGTGCTTCTTCTACTTTACGTTTTTAAAAATCGAGTTTCTTTCTATTAACATTTTGACTTTTGTAACGATTTCTACTTGCAACATAGGATGCTAAATTTGAAACGAATGAAACAATCAAATGAAGTCCAAAGGAAAAAGATTGCTTCTAATGAGAAACAAGTATTTCTCTTTGAACATTGTGGGGTCATGAAAAAACTATCACGTAGGGTTGAAAATTTGATGATTATTATTTGATGGATGATGTCTTTTATTATGAGAATAAATATTCCATGTAGGAATAAATTGAGGAAGCATGCTATTTTCAGTCCCATATTATTATCTGAATTAATAAAGTTATTGGATTGCACGTTGGTCTTTATTTCAGATTTGCTCAAAAACAAAGTGAAATTCATCATCCAATTCCCAGTCTTGGATTTGTTTGATTCAAGATTACTCCTGGTACTGATACAACATTCCTAGTTATTCTTAATGTCCTCACAGAATTTATTTATCCCTCTTTAAATGAAGATGGAAACCTCTATCGTAAAAGTGATTTCTGTTTAACAGTGTTCTCGATTCTAACAAACAAGAAAACTTTTGTAGTCAAGTCCCGGTAACCAAAAACTAATCCTTATTTTCCTTGAAACAATTTGAGCTGTTTCAAACAACTGTGTCTGAGTCAGTTAAATGATGTTCTCACAATCAAATAGTGACGCAAAAAGAATTATATCTAATAATTGTTACAGTAAAAGTTCGCACCGGTTCAGCAAATGACAGAAAAATGCTTAGCCTTGAAAAGCGAGAATGACTAGCACTGGAGAAAATTAACAGAGTTAGCATCCTGTGAAATTGGCATCGTGTACAATTTCTTCGCAAGTTCAGATTTCCAATACATCCGTTCAGATTTCAGTTGAAATTACATTGACTTAAATATATTGTGATGAATATTCGAAGTAGCTTACAGTATGCCAAGTGTAAATTGCCATTAGCGGGCCTCATTTTGTTTGCAGCTGAACGAGCCTCAAGCAAACTTTGAAATTTTTTGTAACGCAAGGGGATACGTAATGAGCAGGATATCATGAAACTGAATTGCGAGAACCACAGTGAGAAATTATTCATTTGATTTAAAATGTGATGATGGCATCTCCATTTTTAAAACAGTTTAATGAATCAGTAGATTATTTCTGATCAATATTGTTTCCCGATATTTGATATAGGAATTATTATCAGACAACTTCAAGCCATGCGGTGCCACATAAAACAGAAAATTTAATTTTGCACATCCTGTATGTGTGTGGGATTAAGTCAAATCCTGTTGATGTTTCGCAAAATTTTAAAGTGCTCCAATGTTTCCTTATCCTTCCTTCGTTTGAGTTTCAGATGGCAAATGTGACTGTGCAGACCTGTTATTCAATTCTTGATAGGAGGATGACATACGTTGTCCACCGCTTGCACATCGTTGGGTGTTGTCATAAATATTTTCTGAATGGATGAGGCTGAATATACTGTATGTAAAGGAGTTGGATATATCCCAGCAATGGAGATAGAGTAAATTAATATAGCGAATTGATATTTGCAAAAACTTATGAGGGTAAAAATGAAATAATGTAAAATGATTCAAATTTTGTCTCAGCTCAACAATTTTTTCCAATTTATATTAACGATCACACTTGATGCCTTGTTTTACCAGTCGCTGGAGACTTGGCCAATTTCGGTCATTTTGTGAGGCCAGCAGGGAGGTCAATTACATAATTTTAATTCATGAAATGCTTCTGTTACAGACATTTGAAACATATCATCTTTTAAAATATCAAGAAAAGTTCTCGCACTTACACTCTTACTTAATTCTTATCCTAAAATATTTAATTTTAAATCACTATAAATAAATTAGAATTCTCACAAATACGTGTAATTTTGAAGCGCATTTCATGTGTGCACATAGAAATCAGATAAATCCGATACATAAGTTTATGTACAGTTGCAGGAGGACAAAACAAATACAACGACAGGAGGTGAACGGCAAATCGTTATGATCGTTCTCGGCAATGCAGTTTTCTTAGCACATCTTATTGGAATTGGGATATGAGAAACACCCGAGATTCCAGATTCAAATTTTGATTTCTGAGTTCCACTGCCGAGACAACTGCATTTCCCTGTTTAAGTGCAAATAAAATGGTCGATAGTTTTTCATTAGTAATACGAGTAGATTTAATGAAAAAACATCTATACGTCAAAATACTTATCAAGTATAGTAAAATGTGGTAAAATATGCCATTTCGCATACATTTTTGGGCCAGATGACATTTACCTGAAAATTAAAATTAGTTTTCATCATAATATAATTAGATAATTAATATAAATCATGAAAACAGGAAGGCAAATCTCATAGATTTTACTATCTGATTATATTTCAAAACTGAGTAGTTAATGAAACATATATTTTGCTTGGCGATAACGCAAGTTTTTTAAAAATTTAAAATCGAAGAATAAAATTCTTAACATTTTTGGAACGTTTCGGACATAAATGATGAAAATTACCACAATGCATTACACAAAACCTAGACTCAATGAGTATCCAAACAACCCACAGAAAAAAAGAACAAATACGCATCATTCACTGGCAACTTGCGGCAGTATAAGCTGAATTAAATTCGGTGGCATTTACCAGACCTTATTTACCCTGAAGCTTACTTTGAAAATGAGTTTCGGATTCTGACTCGCTAAGGAAGGTTGGCTGGTATTTTTACAAGAAACTGGCATATTTTTCGAGGCACGTCACAGGCATGTGAATCAACATCGCATTTTGCGTCCAACTTTCCGGCCCAGAAAGCTTTCCGCTCTGCCGAAGAAGTCTCTTCAAAAGTTGTCAAGTTCATCATGTTGGTGGGAGTAAGTCGGTCAACAAACCCTATGGCGATGTTGACTCTAGAGAGAGAAGCGCTTCTGCCCTCATGGAGGAATACTTTATTGCACAGGCCAGCTCTGCTGCGTAATATTAGCCTCGAGGTCTCAAATGTATTCAAGAAATTCATCGGCCTTCATTTTGACTCGCGCCGCACAAACATGGCAGGGGAAAAGATGCCCAGGAGGGAAATACGTTCCAACTCACTGTCAAACGCAAAAAACTCCATTTTTAATATGATGTTCTGAAGCCCAGTTTCAGGAATTGTTTTTTCAATATTCATATCGTGCTATTTCAGGTTTGATAGTAATGTAATCTTACCTAGTAATAGCATTGGTATATTTATTTCTTCTTGATGTATGTATTCATTTGCAGTCCGCTTCTTCCGTTTCTCCATCATGCTCATAAAAATGCTTAAGCAACCGTATCTGTGTTGCAAGTTTTACCAGTGTACAAGTACAAGAATATATTTAATCGCAGGTACTATTACGATGGATATATTTGTTTGCCATCTATTTGGAAAACGAATTCAAGGGAAACATTGAATCCCGTCATTTTTCCAAGCCGCTGTTCACTAGCTTTTGATAATTGTCTCGAATAGGAAGAAGGAAGAACTTGTTTCACTCCGAGTTCTGCTAGTTGCTTTCAGAACTACGTCAATACACCTGGAGTGACGTTTTCAGAAATCTTTACTAATCATAGTGCCATGAATTCATGGGATTCAATTCTGAAAGTAACTCACTCATCTTCCGATCTATAACTACGGTGTTTGTGGCAAGCAAAAGTCAGGACAATTTAGTATGATAAATAATCGTTAATTATTCCCCCTAATTCAGTGAAATACTTCTGTTTTTATACAAGTTTGTGCGTTGTAGCGTTAACGCTGAGACAATCAATTTAGCTCATTTGAAAACTTTTGCAATTATTCATGATAGTGATATTTAACTAGCGTTTAAACCAAACTGTTGGCATTATAATTCGATTGTAGAATACGTGGAGGGTACTGAAACTTTGTGTCAATGTATTTACACTCTGCAATAAAACCGACACCTGTTTAACTCATTGCCTACATTTAGAATCATAAACTTTTGAAATTAACGTCCGTATTCCATGAATTGGCCAATTCAACTCTAGAACCTCAACACAAGGAACACTAATTACATTTTAATGTCATCGGAAAGAAATTATTGTAAGGGCGTTGTGGTATCCACCGAATTATCAGACCGCCTTAGATTTCCGCGAAACAAGGGATCAGTTGATCGTTCTGCAGACGTATCGGTACGTTCGTTATTCGGAGACTATGGTACCTATTTCAAGGAATCAATTTCTCATACCACCTTAGATTTTCGCGGTACAAAGGGTCAGTCAGTTGTTTTAGAATTATTGTTAGGTGACTGTAGTACCTCGCAATAGCCGTGTGTGTAAGGACCTGACTCCGTGCGGGGAGACCCGGGTTCGAGTCTCGGCGCTGGTGGCGATTTTCTCTGTTGGGTATAGGAGAAAAATTCTAAGCACAATACCCCACTCTACCCAGGTGTCTGAAATGGGTACCGGTCTTTGACCGGGGGAAAGCGTCATGGCGTCCTGGTGTTAGTTATAAGGCATTTGAAAAACCAATGTAAAAGGTGATATGTATCATGCTTCAATTGGAAATAAAGCATCCGTAGATGCCGATGTTTGTTTGTTTTATTTCAAAGTGTCTATTTCTACGACCACCTTATATTGTCGGGGTTATAACTGCTTATGACAGTCTATTGTTCTAGAATAAGTTATTAAGTGACTATGGTGAGATAATTTCAAGGAGTCTATTCTCCTTTTACCTGGAATTTCCTTTGGATTAATCGTAAATGTTTTCCTTTCGTTATGAAAGTAGAGACTGCGTCTGAAAACTGGTTCTTCGATCCACTTAACTTCTAACTTAATCGTGATGTTGAAGGTGTGAGACTTTTGGTTGACAGTGTCATTTTCATGTGATACTTTTGGTTGACAGTGGCATTGTCATATGATACTTTTGGTTTACAGTGGCATTGTCATGTGATCCTTTTGGTTGACAGTGTCATTGTCATATGATGCTTTTAGTTAACAGTGGCATTGTCATGTGATACTTTTGGTTAACAGTGGCATTGTCATGTGATACTTTTGATTGAGAGTACCATTGTCATGTGATACTTTTGGTTGACAGTGTCAATGCCATATGATACTTTTGGTTGACAGTGTCGATGAATACGGTAGACTGTTGTTCATCTCTTTCCATACGATTAGGTTGGATCTCTTTATCAAACATTTTCCTTTAAACGAGCACTTATTGCAAGGCTGTCATATATACCATCAATCTTGATAACAATAATTACAACATGCAAAAATTTTCATTCAGGCGTTGCCGAGAACAATTGAGAGTAAAAAAATAAAAATTCAAAGCTACCATCAAAATATTCAAGTAGCCATCCTCAATATGCCTGAATTTATGACTAAGTGACTATGCAAGAACGTTTGCTAACTGGTCACCTCATATGGGGGTGAGAAATTGACTTTTTTTAAAGTTTGTCAAGATTTTATCGCAAAATTGGTCCACGTAGTTACGTGACCAGCGGTCGGGACCCATGGCGATGGAACCAAGAACTGCCACTTAAGTACCAGGTTTTTATTGGTATCCGAAATCAGAGGCTCAGAACTAAAACTCCATAAGTTATTTTCCATTCGAAATGAGGGCGAAATTTTCAGACTTTTGATGAAAAATCCTAGAGTTAGAATGAAAAAAAACAACGCAATCAAAAACATCGTGGCGTAAGGTCAGGTTTTGCATTTAAACATTCTAAGTTGTTATTCGTATCCAAAATGAGGAGCTAATAACTGAAGAACAGTTAGTTCTGTATTTTTTTCTCCATTTGAAATGAGGTCTAAACTTTCAAACTTTCAAGGAAAAATCCTAGAGCTGGGATGAAAAAGAAAACCAGGTTGCTAAAGATACCATGAAAAAAATGATCGTTTCCAATTAAAAAGAATCTGTCTTCAGTCTTCTCAAAAACTAAATCTCTGTGTTAAGAGCATAGAAGCGAACTTCAATTTCTGAGTTCTCACAAATAGAACATTGCCAATAAAAAACGAACTACAAGATAATGGAATTTTTAACAAACATTGAAAGTTTTATCGTCGAAATTCATTCGTTTATCGACAGAGGGTTTTTTAAATATTTATAGGTATTAAAATGGGGAGGTCGGGAGAATTCGGGATTGGAACCAAAATTTTCATGTTTGTTTTCAAATACATGGTTTTTATGAACAAGTTGACCCCTGCGGGTTACGCTAAAGTTAAAAATTAAACTTAAATTTAAAGTCAGTTGCTGTAAGCAATTTTGAATAGAGCAAACATTAACTGGATCGTACCTTTATTTAGCTTTGATTAAGTATTCATGAATATTGAGTTTGTGACCACTAGTCGGTCAGCAGCATTTTGAAAATTACCTCCGTGTACACCGGCGGCTCACATCGCGACCAAAGTGTTAGAACAGTGTTCTCTAATCAACGAGTTGGAAGGCTTGGCCATGTCATTCCAAGTACTGAGGAAAATCCCCGTGTTGTGCACACCTCTCAAATCATTGGAGCGCTGTGAACCCAATGTAAGATAGATCGCAGCCGTCACACGTATACTGATATTCAACTGAAAAGCGCAAAATAGCATCTGAGGTGTCTCTTCGCTTAAAGAATACGTGTGTCCTCTGAGAACCCAATATAAAATAGATCGCAGCGGTTACACATTTACTGATGAACAACTGAAGAGCGTAAAATCACATCCAGAGTCTCTCGTTTGAAGTCTGAACACATTTTCCTCCCATTTTTAAAGTGCCTATAAGAGTTCATTTGTGGGAAAGCCTTTTAACTATCAACAATACCTCTTTTTTTCATTTTACCGGTACGGGTTGCAATGTAAGGCACCTGAAAACACATGCTTAATTAACCTGAACACAGTGAGAAATTTTGCTTCGCACGAAACTTTATTCCCAAAAACTCAAGCATTTTCTGAGTTAAAATGTTTGGGTAATTACAAGAATAGACGAGTATAGTGGCAATTTGTTTAGCTAGTTACTAGAATAGAAGAGTATAGTGGCAATTTGTTTGGGTAGTTGCTACAATAGAAGAGAGTAGTGGAAATATGTCTATGCGCAATATTCAAACTGTATGAGTAATATCCATTAAAATCATCCACTCCGATGGATTGTTCATTCCAGAGTTAATGCTTAGAGTATGTAAAGCTAAGTCGAGATAATAAAGTCTTTACATAATGAGAGAGCTTGTAAAGCCTTCGGTGGTAAGATAATGCATGTATAAATGACATTGAAAGGATGTGTTTCCTATTCTTCCTCGTCAAAAAACTTCTACTGAAAAATAACTGCAGGTGCAAAAATAACCTCATTGACACGAAAGCATTAAACAGGTTTGTGACTCAATAACCTGCACCTCACTGAAGGCAGATATTTCAGGGGATGCTATAATTGCGCTTTCCATTGGATTCCATTTCCATCGATCTGGGCTGGAGCGAAGCAAAGGCTTGCTATCATTATACGAGTCACGTTACTAACGCCCTCTACGGGTTTTAACTTTAACAAGCCTTCATTCCTGCACACCTTCATTATCATTTTCGCGCTTGAAATATGTCAGATTAAAGTTCACTTCATATGAATTACTTTTTTATTACCAGATAAAGCTCTGAATACATTCTGGCTCTTTTCCAGCCTACTGAACTGCCCTACTGCTAGATTTTATAACCCTTAAAATGGACAAAATAGCATATGACCCTCAAAATAACTGCAATCTAATTGCAAGCTTAGGAATATTTTGAACAATTCAGCTCGAAGTGTCCGTATCACTCGTCGACGCTAATGCGTCTCACCAATGTCTAATTTTCCACCATGAATCAGCTCTGTATTTTTCATTATGTCTGCCGCTGCTTTTTATGATGCCAGGCTTGACCTCAGCAATATTCTGACACCGCACCAAATTTGGCAGTAACTTTTAAAATCCTCGTCAGTGAAACGCGTCTGAACTTCGTGGGTTTCACTTGCTAAAAGAAAATTTTGCCTTTATTTTACATCGCTTAATTTTTTTAAATGCATTTGGAAATTTTTTACATTCTAACTTCAAAGCATATTGAAATAAAGTACGAGTACAACGAAACGATAGTTGGCATTCGTTATTTTTTACTGCATCGTTGCAACACAAACGAGGAAGAAGCAATCTAATGAAATAATGTTCGTACATTTCTTTTTACTTCATCGTTGGTAATCGTTTTTGTGTAACATTTTGAAAATCATTCAAATTTTTCACGGCAAACACGGAGATTGAAATTTGCAGAACTTTTGAAAAGTCATGATAACACCAAGGCTTACGTAAACATCAAACTCAAAAGTGAAAGCGTTGCTCTTGTTCTTCGGTAATTCTTGCCTCGTAATAATTTCTTGTTTTTTCACTCATTCGAATTAAGAGTTGAAAGCAAATTTTAGCCAACATCACATTCATGTGAAAGATGTGTACAAGCTTGAACTAGCGACGGCGAAAATTCGAACTAAATTTTTACATTTGGTTTATTCGCAATTGAAAAAATTTTCACCGTATCTTTTTGAAAATGTTTCTCCAACATTTACACTTCATCTTCTCTTCCCCCAAACAGCAAATTGAAGAGCATATTTAATCGAAAATTTCTCCCATTCAACAGCTAAATTTGCTGAACAATCCTCGATGGGAACACTAAAACATACTGCGTGTAACTAGTGTACAACAAAGACACTAAGAATATTGTTACAGACCAAATTGCGCTGTGTGTCATTTCGTCTTGGAAGCTAATCTATAGTTTTATTTTCCGCACTAATTTTCATAGCACGTTGTTTTTTTATGATTTTAAGGTATGTAGAGTTGTTCTCAAAATGGTACTGGTGATAACGTACAACGCGATGAATTATTTTCACCAATGCATTAATGAAATCAATTATTTAAATCATGGTATTATGAAAATTACTCAGTTTAACACCTTGCCAACGACGTCAGCTACTGGTGGTCACTGAGAAGATTTTCATAATGCTGTTGACCGACCATCAGCCACAAACTCAATTTTCATAAATACCTAATGAAAACCTAACGAAGCAAGATCTATTTAACGTTCGTTATTTTCAAAATTGATCCCTAAAATTTCCTCTAATTTGAGCTGAATACTAAACTTCAGTTTAAGCCGCCTCAGTTCCCGTGTTAAGTTTTCATGATTTCGAATAATTTTGAATAAGTTAAATCAATTGGTTGATGTGAATTTAGTTCAATGAATTGACCTCTCCATTTTCTTTACATCCATCACACTTCTGTAGAGGTTAAATAGAAAATTGCAGCCTGGTAATAAACGTCTTTCAATATAATCTAGATTTCGTTAAATTATTTGACTGTACTTTCGCTGAGGATAAAATGCGCCTCCTTAGTAGCGGTTTCGGACAAGATTTATGTTAAAAAATAAACAAAAATTTCTGAAAAAAATCAGTCGACGAGACATGAAGCTCGCCATCGAATTTTGTTAAATCTTTATTACAGCAGCGATAATAAATAAATGAACACACTCATCGCATGGTATTGTGTTTTCAATTCCAAATGATAACTATAAGTGAATCTTCAAAATTCTTTTAAATTTCATTTTGTCACGCTCTTCAGATATAATGTATAACGACAAGGGATTCGGTTGAGTGGAATAACATACTCGCACCGTAGCGTCAGGCCACGAATATATTTGTTCACTTTTTATACATACTTTGTGGGCAGTCCCCTGGTTATATTGATGCCCTTTCTTGACGAAAATGTGTGCATGAAAGTTTTTAAATTTCTAAATACAGTACAAGCTGAGACGCATTTTCGATTCTTTTTGGTGTATGTAGAGTGATTCAGCACAGGTTGAAAATGAGGTCTGAATTCAGTTTTTTCAGGTCTTTCAGTTTTTCACCATTATTTTTAGATCAGAGAGGGAAATATTTAGAAGGCGATGTTTAAAATACGGAATCCGTTACAAGCGAATTCTTTTATGTGGAACGTCATTAGCTTTGTGAATTTGACATATTTTCCCACCGATTACAGGTTTTCTGATTTCAGAGATCAACATTGAAAAATTGGTCCATTAAGTCATTTGCGTACGCATTTGACAGCGACGATAATTTGTCATGGGTAATAACAGAGAATTATACAGCATGAATCATTTTAGAATAACGCCTTTGGAATGATAAATTTGTACTCCGCTTAAAAAATATTACTAAATTTGCACAGCCCCCGTTCCTTAAATGCACGACGACAAAATAGGACAATGACTTTTCCTCACATACATGGAATGAATACTTGTCCTATGGTGCTGGTTGTTAATCCATGTTAATTGTTCATGTTATCTTCATGTTAATTGCGTAATATTTACATCTACTAAAAGAACAGCAAATTTAAAATTAAGGTTTAGGATCTATTGGTCGTTGCTTACGGTTCGAATTTTGTCTAAAATAATCAAGTTAACGACGGTTGGTGCATTAGTTTTTGTATTTCCGGAATCAGTTCTATAATCCTCTTCCATGACCAATCTACACGTCAAAATATTTTTGACATCAAGACACAGCATTTTTCAAATAAGTAAGTGAGCTTATTTCAAAGAAAATAGAACGTCTAGTTTAATGTATTCTGAAGAATAAGCTGAACAAATACTACACTATTTTGTTAAACCCTAAAAATTAGTCATAGTAATGCGCAGTAATGACGATCAGGACAGGTCGATAATTTTCGGTATGATGGATGGATATTATTTTTCGCATAGAATTACATTCCACTCTGAAAATCTGTGGTAGGCCAATAATTCTTTGTGATTGTAGAGTGCCGTGATTGATTAAGACTTAAATTTCTGAAATCTATCTAACTGCAACATAGCATGCAGAGGAAATTAAATCTTTGCTTTAATGGATAAAATTTTAATACGCCGAACAAGTGTGAAAGAAAGTCAAAACAGTTATCATTTCAGTTTTATCTGGTGTAAGATTTCCTCCATATTACAAATTAAGTGGAATTTAAATCCAAATAGGATGTGATTTGAATTTTAGTTGACCCTGTACTGTTAGAAAATGCTTCGAGAATCTGTGTGACATAGATCAGAAGTATAATAATTCAAATATGCTTGGTAATATCTGGTCCCCCTTCTGGTAATGGTGAAGTGTAGCCAGATGCCTTGATGATCATTCATCCTCCTATAACAGAGTCGAAAGGAATTTCCCCACCGACATTACATACAACATTCCTGGTTGGCTTTAGGTTTCAGAATAAGGAGCTTCTCTGTTTTTTTTTCAGACATGGTCTGGAATGTACTGATACCTTTGATGGAAGCGCTCATCCATCAAGCGTTCGATCCGATCTCACTAATCAATGTGACCTTGGTATTGACCACATTCATCAATGCCATGGTACCGTCCTTGAATTCTCTAGAAAATACTCTAGGTAATATTTCACATGATTTAATTCCGGTTCAAGATTGAAGGAGGTAATTTTTAAGGCGTCCATAACTCAGCTAAGTGTTTTTGAATACGAAATTTCAAAAGTTTCGTCAGTAGGATCGTCTTTCCGCTCTCAATATTATTATATTGTCAGTTTTTAACCACAACGATCAGAATCAACATAACAAATCGGTATAGACTAAGAATGCATTAATAAGAATATGACACACAAGGCTTCTATTTATCCGATACGTTGAATAGAGGACATCGCTAAATTTAGTTTCGTTCCTCTGTGTTGTCAACTATTCTAGTTGTACTCAATGATCATATTTTTGCATTATCCGTCATAAAAATAATGATCATGCTCCTTGTGTACAGTGAATTATTTGCTACCATCATTCGACTATGTACAAGAAACGGAAGTTTACTGCCATAATTTTTAATGGTGAACGTGTGAGGCGATGCCAAACCTGCGCTGCGAGCTCTAGATTAGGGGTTCTAAAAGTGGGGTCGGTGGACCCCCAGGGTCCGTGGCACTTTGACAGGAGTCAGCAAAATTAAACGAATTTAGCAGCGGATGCATATGTATATGAAAGCATGTATATAGATATATATTTTCCGGAAGGGAACTCATGTGAGGGCGTCCTCAGCTTATTTTCTGTTATAAAAGTGGTCCTTGGTTAAAAAAAATTTGAGAACCCCTGCTCTAGGTTACCATGCTACAATAAGCCCAAAAATCCATCGTGTTTTGTGCGCCGAATTGATTCGCATCCTCATCGGCTATCAACCAGCAATAAAACAGTTTGTAACTATTTCAAATCTTAATTTTCTTCCACACTACTGATATAATTGAAATACTTTATTATTTTTTAAGAGCGTAAATTTCATCCCATAGGTATTTACAAATTGATTAAGTTAGCTTATGCACTCCGTGAATAATACGGTACGTATCCTACGCAGGGACAAACTCGCTACAAATGCACTTTTCATTTTTTGCCTGAAGTGTTAAAACTCCAATGTTGAACAAGTGAAGCCTTCCGGAAGACAGTACTGAGGCACACGCTCTCATGACAACAGCATCAATGCTCCTAATAAATAAACAAAAGTGTGTCGGGACTGATATTTTCAGAACTTCATCAAATCATCACTGCAGGTATATTTATTCAAAAAAATGATTCAAGTATAGCATTTGTGAATATATTCAGATTGAGATGGAAATCATTAGTTATTTTAAAAACCATGGAAGGCGTCAATAATCATCTTTATGTATCTACATCCCATTGATGTGCTTTGTGTCGTGGTTTACTACGTAGTATTTTGTCACTAACAGGGGCGATAATGCAAAGATCAGACAGCTCACTATAATTATGGCAGCCATTTTTCACAACGAAATGTTCTATGCGGGTTTTGATTTTAGTTATTTGTTACTGACGAGGATGTTATTGCAGTGATCATGTGTCTCATTGGAATTATCGCAGCCATACATCTCGTTGACATTGGGATCATTGTCAACTATTCTGGCTGTAAACTGAGATCCAACAAAATTGTAAAATTATTTTTCCAAACAAAATCTTGAACACTACGGGAAGTTTGAGTTCTCTTTCTCAAAGCTTGTTTATCCCTTAAATTTGGTGTAAAATCAAGAAGAATTTGGTAAATGCTTACTAGATCACGACCTGATTCTTATGTTGCATTTTGGCAAGAAAAGTTTTGTTGTAACTACGAAAACAGAATTTATCCCATCATCAAAATTTAATTAGGCTATTTGAAGGAATGTTAGTGAGAGGTGAACCAAGTGTGACATGTGTGTTAGAATAACACGGATCAGGTGATTAAAATGAAAGTTGTAGCTTCATTCTCACTTTCATTTAATCTTAGTAAAATAATGGTAATCGCTTCTTAACGACCTCAATCATCTTCTCTCTGAAAACATGCCTTTCTCGGCGCACATGAGCGCTGTTTGCCCCTCGTTAGTGAGTCTACACAGCCTTCTGGTCCTCGGCAACATCAAATTTTATGCTGTGCTATTTTCACCGACTAAATCATGAAGCTCGGCTCCTACAGGTTGTCCTTGACTCTGACTATGTTACCCAGAAGCAACTCTCACAATTTTTTGAGATCGAAATACGATCAATATTTTAAAAAAATGTTTTAAAAACGTGTATTTTTTAAGCAGCAGCGTAAGTTTATTATTTAAAAAAATAATTTAATTCACCCTGCCGACGGGAAAATCCCTACGTAGGTTATTCTAACTTACTTCTAGCATTTTTCAGTGTCGTATCTAAGAAGAAATACCGATATACAAAACGTTATAACAGTTGCGTTGAATTTTGAAAATTGATGACCTTGAACCGTAAGACTTCGATGTAAATACTTGTTTGACTGCTCGATATTTATTCCGAAAATAAAATCGCTCAAAATATTCTGAAGCTCAGAGATACATGACTGCTTGGATAAAACACAAGTAGGATTTATTTGGTTTAATCACTGAAATTTTTCCAGAACAATATTTGAGAAACATTTTAGTTCAACTAGTGAAATTCTTCCATGGCACGATAGACTGTTTTATTGGAGGTAACACTAAAGGTTTGATGAATCGCCAGACGTGAGACTTTAGCACCCACATGTTCCATTATTTACGAGCTTCTTGAACGTGTACGAGGTTAAATTAGTGGTCTCGTGCCCTTTAACTTGCTTCACATCAAGGCTGGCGAAGGGTGATTGAGACCGCCTTTGAGTTGCGCACGCCTGTACAAAGAGGCTCGGAAATTGAATACGAGTACAGAAAGAAACATATTAGCAGCAAAGAATATTTATACAGGAACTTCACCCTTTTTTAAAGGTTTAAAATAAGTGGAATGTGTTGAAATATGAGAAGCCCTCAGTCATCTTGAACATTTTTCGTGAGCTATGATATATATTTCGTAGAATGTTTTGATGAAACGAATCAACGTTTTCGTTGAGCTTGTCTGAGAAAATTTTGTTTCACGTTAAAAATTACTGATTAATTTATGAACATTTACCTACGTTTCCTATCAACATAATACATTCTTTTGCCCTAGATGAGAGAGATGCCGAATAATTTTCATCACTTTACTTCTATCTGCAAAACTGAAAGGTAACGCGAAGAAACGCACGACGCTTCTAATCACTGATGCACTTACCGCACAACTCTAATGAAAGCTTTAGTTTGCCTTCATGTCCTGTTGAAATTAATCAGTAAAGAGTTTTTGTGAGCTTTTAAATTGTTTTTAAAACTTCGCGATCGCACATGAAGCCTGTGAATACGCAATCCTGGGAAGTGTTTTTTTTTTTGTACCTATTGATTTTGTGCTAATGACATCAAATTTCATTGTTAAGCCTTTTCTTTAATGTGAATACAAATCTCGTCTTTTCAGCCATGCCCAATCAAATTGTTATAGTTTTTGGCGAACACTGAGCTTCTTCTCAACCTACAAATGTGCAGCAGAAGTCGCTTAACGCAAACTAGCCATGAATAAATTTGTCAAACTCCGTCTTTTCAAAACTGTGCTTCAATGACACATTGGATGGGACTTTAGAACTCAGCTCAAGAACAGGGTATCAAAAACTCTCGGTAAAACCGAATCAGAGAACCGTTTTTCAGAAACCAAATCAATTTTCATAACGAAAGTGAGACATTTACGATTGCCCTCCCCTCCTGTAAAAATCCGAGGCAATGAGAAAAAATGTAGATACTTTGAAATTATCTCTCCGCAGTCACCGATTAACGAATTCCAGATCAGCCGACTGGTCCATCTTACAGCGGATATCTAAGGCGGTCTGAGAATTGGATTCCTTGAAATAGATACCATAG
>JACJUY010001059.1:20686-51822 GCA_014220935.1 Platorchestia sp. MABIK | reverse complement strand
TAAATGTGGATATATGTAGAATTTATGTTCTGCAAACTCGGAATGTATTCTTATGAAACCGTAATGCCTGATGTATGTGCATGATGTACATGTACGTTTATCTACACATCTATAAGTCCCCGACCTCTTTTCTTCATCGCCTGCGGTCGATATGGATTTGTTATTCGGGACTCCAAACTGTGATGAATGATGTCAGGATCGATGAGGCATGTCACACCCTCACCAATTCACGTCACGGCAGCAGCCTTCACAACGCAGCTCTCAACGCACTCTGCTAAAAGAATAAAACTGAGTTTCACAACGAAATTTTCATGCACAAGCTCCCGAGCTTGCAAAAGTCCTCTCAAAGAATGTCACTGGTGCGTTTTCTCCTTGATATAGAAGATGAAACTTGACAATTAAGTAAAAAAATTTATTTGTAGTTGTCTAAATCCTTCTAGAGAATTTGGTGTAATAGTCTTTTTTCATTATTAACAAAATTGTTGGTATGAACTGCAGCTTCATATTTAACTGCTGTAGATGTTGCTTTATCATGACTGCACTGATGATTACTGAAAATTTATTCAATTATATCTTGCAATGAATACCATGATAGTAACTACTGGTATTTCTAATTTTTTCGAAATATCCCAGGGGAACATTTCTCTAGCCGCGAAAAAAACTTTAAAATCATGATTTAGGTAATTTTCGCTTTGCATCATTAACCATAATTAGGCTTCTAATAATAACTGCACTATTTCGTGACAGATTGTCTATACTCAAAGTGTTTTAGTAAAGAACAAAATTAACCTACTCGTTTATGAATTTCGAAATAAACAATTTTTCTGATGCGTATCGACCCAAGAAAAAATATTTACGAGTGTGTTGTAGAAGGCTTTTAGATATTTTCTTCCTACATATTTTGAACAAATTTTCACATAGATATAAGTTTCCAGTGGTGCAATTTCTTAGATTCCAGTTAATCGCCAGAAAGACAGTTTCCCTCAAATTACTTGTTTCCCGAAGAACATATCATTATTTAGTAACGTGCGTGAATAGTTGTGTATTCTGTGAAATCATGGGACGGAATAGCTGATTGTAAATTACCTGGTTAGGAAGCAAAAATTCCAACTGTCCATTGTCATCTTGACAGCTTTTTTCTGAGCGATACAAAGCCACAGGCGTGATCAAGAAGACCTACATAGATGACGAATTATGCCTCCGAGAAAATATCAGGCCAGAAAATCACCTGTACGTGGCCATCATTTTTTACCTCTGGCGTAGAATGGTGATAGAAATTGCAGCATCAATAACTCAGAGCAACCATGTGATGAAGCTTCAGCATTGTCATGACCTGATTTCAGTCGTTATAGAGCGCACAATTATGTTCTCTGGACATGGGTTCACTAATTTATGTGTAATTTAAAGCAATGGTTTCCAATGTTAATTTGCATTCACAATTTAATCAGCAACTTACATGAATGGAATGGCATAAATTGGAGTTTTGTTATTGCAAAGTTTAACAAAAAATAAACAAAAAAGATGGTCCTTAACTAAAATAGCATATATTGTGCTTTTTATGTAAGGGAACTGCGTTACGAATCTATTAAAAGCAATTGTCTCCTCCGTTTTATTAAATCTGATTAAACCGATGATAATTCTACACCTTGCACGGTCTACACGACGAAGTCTGTGCGTATATTATCGCCCGTATGGATTACATGTACAGTTAGCGACAAAATTATTCGTACACCGCTCGTCTTTCAAAACTTTCTAGAATTACTCAAAAACCATTGTTGCCACAGGCATAAGATTTTCATAGAGTGTGAAGCACATATAAGTGACAATAATACATAGTTTCTAGAACAAAACATTATTTTTGAAAGATTTAACAAGCTGAACTTCAGAAACACGATAAGACTAAATAATTCAGACAGTGAGTAATGTCCCACCTAATTGAGGTGAATCTACCATTTGAGTATATTTTTTATAATCAATTGCGTGAGCTTTCATTTTCATGAAATTTAAAAGCCTTTTGTTATAATTTTTGGCAAGCTTTTCCGTAGTTTCAGATGAAATATTGTTCCATTCATCAATGGCGATGCGTTTAAATTCCTGAAGATTCTTTGGAGCTCTCTTGTTGATGTTGACTTTTAATTCCTGCCACAAGTTTTCAATAGGATTGAGATCTACTGATCGAAGGCCATGGCAGCGCATTAATCTTATTTCTTTGGAGCCAGCTAGTACTTGACTTGGCCGTGGGCTTTGGGTCATTGTCTTGTTGAAATACCCACCGCCTTCTAAGTCCCAAACTATTAGCTGAAACTTTCATGTTTTTGAACAAATTAAAAATATAGTCATCAGAGTTCATCTTCCCTTCCATTGCAATCAATTTTCCAGTAACCGATGCAGCAAAACAACTCCAAAACATCAGTGATCCACCTCCGTGTTCAACTGTTGGCACAATGTACTTCGGCAGGAAAGCTTCGCCATTCTCACGCCAAACCTTCTTCAAGTCATTGCGCCCAAAAAGGTCGATTTTGGCTTCGTCACTCCATAATACTCTCTCCCAAAAGCTTCTGTCCTTTTCCAAGTTTGCCTTTGCTAATTTCACGTGAGCAGCAACATGACATGGTTTGTGGAGTCGAGTCCTTCGAGGTCGGCGTCCGTGTAAGTTGGTTGCAAATGGAGCGAAGATGAACTCTGATGCCTAGATTTTCAATTCGGACAAAAACCTGAAGGCTTCAGCTAATAGTTTGGGACTTGGAAGACTGTGGATATTTCAACAAGACAATGACCCAAAGCCCACGGCCAAGTCAACTATACTAGCTGGCTCCAAAGAAATAAGATTAATGCGCTGCCATGACCTTTGATCAGTCGATCTTAATCCTATTGAAAATTTGTGGCAGAAATTAAAAGTCAACATCAACAAGAGAGCTCCAAAGAATCGTCAGGAATTTAAACGCATCGCCATTGAAGAATACAACAACATTTCATCTGAAACTACGGAAAAGCTTGTAAGAAACTAAAGTTGAAGTCTTTTAAATGTTATGAAGATGAAAGGTCACGCTATTGTTTATTGAAGATGTACTCAAATGGTAGATTCACCTCAATAAAATGTAATATCACTCACAGTGTGAATAATTTTGTCTTGTCGTGGTTTTGAAGTACAGCTTGTTAAATCTTTCAAAAATAATATTTTGTTCTAAAAATATCGTAATGTTGTCAACAATGTGAGCTTCACACCCTGTGAAAATTTTATGCCTGTGGTAACAATTGTTTTTGTGTAATTCTAGAAAGTTTTGAAAGACGAGGGGTGTACGAATAATTTCGTCGCTAACTGGAAATGCCGGCTATTTATCAGGTCAAAAAAGGTAAAAGCTGTAAGTGCGCATCAGGTTTTCGAAAATGGAGTCACCGTAGGGCTGATAATATCAGCCAAGAAAAATTTATTTATTTAATGAGACCATCATGAAGAAGGCGAAGATGAATAATGATCAAGTGCTGTTAAACATTTCGTTTTCTTTCAAACTAGGTTAAAAGAAATTAAGTTTGAACATACAAGCTAAATTCACAGCATTTTAAACTTCAAGGTTCTTCGAATAAGATATTCATAAGATTCATATTCATCATCGTAATATACCTATTTGATATGCAAACTGTTCACTCGCGAAGAGATCATATCAAATCCCTTTACGAACCTAAAATAATTCATGCAAGCAAAACTAGTTCGACGTGCTACCTTTAAAAACATTACTTAGCAGTTGTAAGAAATACATGACAAATTCGAAGTAAACTGCGCACAGGTTCGTGAAAGTTCGATAGGTTTCTTCATAAATTTTAGCCTAGTGTGTAAACAGTCAATCTTTTGTATTGTTACTACCTGCCCTAACTTTGTGGGTTCAGCGGGAGACAGTTTCTTTAGCTTTCATGTGTGATGTTTACCACAACAATCAACTGAAAATTTCCAGACATTTTTTTTTCTAAACGTGCTTAACGTATTTTTTCAGATGGCAAAACAAATATCTCATAAAAGGATAAGAGGAGATTTCATACAGAAGAAAATCTACGCTAAATCACTGAGGTTAAATTTATTAGGAAATTTATTTGAGACCATGCATTCCATGAAAATATTTCTGTGACAATATTCTAAGCGCATTTTATAAGATGGCTACATTTGTCATTAGTGGAATAATAGCTGACGAAACAAGGCATACAATTCATACAGCTTTTATTCAGTGCTCAATGTACCATGTGTAAGCGCACCTTGAAGCATGAGAGTTTTTAGCAATGATAGAAAAACGAACAGTGCTGAGAGTATGCAGACACAAAGGAGGCGTGTTCCAGCGATCAGTAAAGTGCTGAAAGAAAGCCAGTTATGGAGTAAATCCGAAAATGTGGAGTCCGCTGCGGCAACGAAGCAATCCGTTAGCAGCGAATGCTGGCCAAGAAAAATTGGTGCAGGATCGAGGCTTAAGAAATCTGAGAAATTACGAAATTATTTTCACGCGAGAAAATTTTCCAGTTGTTTAGAGCAGTCACAAGGGAGTAATAAAACCACCGTCGTAAATAGACCGAAAGTAAAAGGCAGAAATGAAGCTAAGTTCTTCAGGTCGAGAAATCTAAGAAATGAAAGCTACCCAAGCTTCGATTTCCTGCGAAGTATTCGTCTGAAGAAATATGAAAACGTGAAGAGAAGACCGACATTGCTGAACATTCCGCACATCGAGAGGGTGCAATGGTGGATGCAAGCGTTATGCCTACTTGTTGCCGTCTCGAGCTCCTCTGCAACTCCGTCACAGCGTGAGTATCGAAATCCTCTTTTTGTCTGAGATTTGTGAATTCCAATTAATTATTTTTTTTTGTGACCTCTACAGCTTTTTTAGGATATTCCAACGATGGTTCATGAAACGCTCCATTCGCCAAGTTTTTTAATATTTATTTTCTGTCATCGTCATATTCATACGGGGCACAAATTTCTTGAAAAATTGTATTTCGTTTCGGTAAACATTCTTCTCAGGACGACTCTTCAATATTAGCTTTACAGAAAAACTTCGTCTCTTACATGTTCATGTCAGTTTCCTAATGCAGCAAGATCTACATTATCAAGTGATACAGGAATGTCTAATGATGAAATTTTATTCCGTTCCATAAAATGGAACTCTGTTCGCTTTAGAAATTTGAAGTTTGTTATATAACTTTTTGAATATTATTATGGCAACACTCAATAATTTATCGTTTGCACAAAACTTTAAATTTATTAAACAAGTTCATTTTATCTTAAGAGATGAAAAATATTGGAAAATTGCTGTATCAAATTATCAGGCAGGTTGGAATCATAACTCGCATTAATTATCCTTTTCAATTTATTAATTTCCGAGGTTTTCGAGGAAAACATCAAGGTTTTTGTACAATATATCTAGTCCTGTAACTATTTCTGTGATTAAATTTGATCCTTTGTCTAGTCACTTTCTGCTTTGGTAATCCACGCATCTAGTCTATGTTCCTTTAGTTTTAGTTTTACGTTTTCCCAATGTGACTGAAAATTGTTCTGTAGTTTGCATTTTATAATTTGACAGAAATATAGATTTCATTGAATTGGTGTGTTTTAGTACAAAAACGCCAGGAGCATTACTGAACCAACTTACACGTGAAGAAATTGGACTATTTCGTCAGGCTGAAAAGTTAGAAAAGAATTATTTAAACCATTAATTAATTATTGCAATCATTTTCAAGATGTGTATCATGAATGCTAATAATTCAATTACGTGACACTATATGAACTTTTGTGATCATAATTTTGTGATCGAACTTTAACGTGAGGTATCTGTAGGTTAAAAAGTACAATTTTCTCCGAACAAGGGTATCCAAAACATGTTTGAGTTTAAAGTTACAAAGGCTTGTAATATCTCATGGCACTTTACTCAATTGCTCCCCATTCACACAAGAGGGAATGTTCAACTAGCATAATCTTTATTTGTAGTCCTACAAACGTCCCCCCTCATGATATCCTGGAAGCAGGTACCTAGTTAGAATTTCCATAAATGTGTGGAAGGAAATTATTGAAAACAATCTCAAACACACTGCCTGAAAACATCCAGGATTGTTGGAAATCCTGGCTTCTTCTCTCTGGTTTGCATTCATTCCATCCTTGCCTCGCATGCATTGCAGCAGAAAAGCGGAATTACGGACAACTAACCCAACTTTAAACTCTGTATTTTTAGGAGTCGAACAACTCAGATTTTTATTTTCACACACTCGACGACACGCTTCCACTCATAAGTCTTAGTTATTTTTAAACAAAGCATTTCTGGATATCCTTCCATTGAGTAAATTGTATTCATTTAACCTGCAGGGGTCTTCGGTTAGAAGCATTTTCAAATATTATGAAACACGCTTTAGAACCATTGCAGTATTAGGAATTTAGCTACGATATATCATTTTAATGATAATTATGTTCCACTTCACGTTAAATTTCGTTCGGGAAGTGTTTTTTCCATAAATTAAATCTAAAACAATGTTCTTATGCCAGTAGGAAATTAGAAACACTTCCATTTGAGTTTTGTTTCAAAGACAAAAAGACAAAATTAATTGTAATTTCCTTAGCACAACCTTGTTTCTTTTATAGGAAAAGTTGAAAGCTGCAAACTTCTGTTGAAGTGCTAATACTGCGGAAAATGGAAGAAAATCTACATGCGGATTAATTGAGTTTTAATTGAAGTTCTCCCAAAACATCATTTATTTATTCTACACTACTGAGCAAGGATTTTTTTGCTTCAAACTTAGAACTATTTAACGTAATCCTTTGATACATCGTCTCATAATTCCCAAAATAAATTTCTTATGAACAACAACGTTTATAGTTTCATCAGGCTTCAAACGAAGTTCAGTGTGTCATGAAAGCTACATCTATGTCAACATTTGTGCAAACGTTGAGCCTCAAAGGAGAGACTGAGATAAATGAGCGTCCTTTTACACGTTCATAACTTTTTTGTGAGTTTTGAGGCGGGCTAGGAACCTTTTGCATGAAGGATAATGTGGCATGTTAGCTCAGCTTTATTCGCTCAAGCTAATTAAGCTCAAACAACGAAGAAGCAGCGAGCTAAATTAGCTTTTTGGCCCTGCCATTGTTCGGTGTTGAGCGAACTGCTGTGTGAGATGAAAGGTCCAGGATGCTGACAAATGAAGTCTCATTGTGCCAGAGAGTATTAGCTCGACCCTACAAAAATATAGAAGCCTTTCAGATCTTGAGTAATGATGTAAACGAGAACTTATGCTATTTGTAGCTGTTGTCCACTGTCTTATTCAGAAAACTGTTGCAATTAGAGACTTTTTGTATACTAACTAATTGATAAATGGTTGGATGCAACAGCTGTCTTACTCTGTGACTTTCACATCACACGGATTTCGTTACACAGGGATCAAAAGCGAGCATGATTATTAGCAGTAGAAGAAGAACGAACTCAATATGATATTGAATCACGAAACTTCTTTGTTGATAGAAGATTTTTTATTCCTTTGAAATGTGTTTCTTAATGCTCTGCTATGGTTCGCTTTAAATGTTTCGACATCTAACCTAATAATACCCGTTGTGTGTTGATATATACAATTGTTTGCATATTTGTTTGGTGTCCGCTTCTTAAGAAACATAGGATGTATATTTACTTGTTTCGTATCCGTTACGCTTTCGTCCGAGTATGCGGTATCATGGATACCGAATCCCTCAGTGCAACATTGAAAGATGGCATTTACGTGCATTGGTATGTTTGACATTTAATCAGGATAGGTTCGGTTAGGAAAGGTTAGGATATTTTACGTTAGCATAGCTTAGGTTCGCGTAGGTTAGGTTCGCGTAGGTTAGGTTAGCATAGGTTACGTAATGTTGACGAAATTTTTTCACGAGTCCACCTAGCTTGACGATGACATCGTCCGTGGAATTTCCACTGGCCCTGCTACTCCCTAATAATACCCTTGGTTTATTTGTTTGGAGTCCGCTTCTTCCATTTCTCTGTCACGCCCATGAGGATAGTTTTAATGACTCTATCTGTGACACAAGTTTCACCAGTGCACAAGTACAACAACATTTTTATCACGGGTACTGTTAGGATGGATATATTTGTTTGTCATACACATTTGGAAAATTTGTCCAAGCAAGGTATTGAATCCCATCATTTTTGACGCGCCGTGCGCACTAGTAAACAAACAAAGAAGATGGAGTAACCATCTCTGTTGTTGGGTGTGAAATAAACTAGAGCTGTGTTTCCTTGGCATCTATCAATCATTCTAATCGCTCTTTTCAGTAGTCAATAAATGTAAAAATACAACTTTCTGTAGGGAATTATCTTTGTAGTATTAAAATGAATTTGAATTATCGCTATCTTGCCCAGCTTTCCTCAGGCTTGTGATTTCTCTTTTTACCGTGTGATTTCTAGACCCATTGCAGAGAAATAAAACCTCCGCCTTTATGTAACGCATCAACGTATTCAAATGAATAGGACGCGTTAAAAAATTATTCACTTGGCAGTTGCCCACACAAATTTATTGGCCTGCCTGTGAGATTAAGGTTAAATTTTTGGGAGAAGTAAAGTCTATTTTGCCACAGACGTATACTCTCAAGTCGGACTAAATGTTTCACAGGTTAGATTAAATGTTCAAACTAGCGGCTTTCAGAACCGACACATTCCAGAGTACGAGTTCGAACTGCTTTTGAATTTCACACGAAGATATTCAAAGGGAATTTTTGCGCTCTCAACTTGATCAGTACTCACGTCTCCACGGTCTCGTTCCCGTAGTAACATTCTTCCAGTACAACTTGAATAATCTATTCTCGTCTTTCAAGGCTCAAACAACGTCCAACATTTATCGAACCTTGATCGAAGATTTTGCTACCTGGTAAGGAAGTATTACGTAAAATTAGTTGAGAAGTTCAACCATGTACATGAAAAAGTACGCTTTCTGTGTCATAGCAATGTGTGCATAGATTTTTTTGAAGCTTTCAGAAATTGTATCAACACCTTAAAGAAGTGTACGGGATCGGTCGTGACTCGTGCTCAGAAATATACTGATGCTGAAGACCACATGAATAAACACAATGATTTTACATTAGGAACTCTTACTCTGTTCAAAAAGAATTTATTTATTTAACTGGATTTTAAATTTACTTTTACTTAAGTTTTCACCTTAGAAGCTGTTGTTAAATTTTCTACATCAATCCAAAGTATGTATGCAATTTTGAAGCTCCCTGTGAAACTGGGATCGATATGTTTTGAACTTAGACCTTTTTCTTGATCATTTTTTCGTGCAGCGCCTTTCGCAACCCATGAATTAATTTCCCCTTTTAACTCGAATTGCATTTAGATGACATATTTATTTTCATTTACGTCACTCTTATATTTCTCCGACTTACTTCCAGGAAATATTGTTTGCACTTGCTCTTATATATCAGCATGAAATTTATGAACAAAAATATCTGTTACTTACAGGAATCATTGTTTGCGCTTGCTCCTGTATATCAGTCTGTTCGACTCCAGCTATGATATACCCCTGGTGTGAAAGAAAACTTTTTTCTCCTATTTCCAGTGAACGTTTCTCGAGAGAGTGGAGTGGCAGGGCAGTCGGCCAAGCTCCCTTGTGTGGCCACCCAGCACCAACCCGGCACCGTGCCAGTACTGGTGCTTTGGTACAAGAACGGCGCTCGGAGGCCATTTTATACGTACGTTTTATGTCCTGTCTGCGTGACCGTTTTACAACCCGTTGTAAAACGATGTGACTTGTGACTTCTGTTCTTCTACTCAAAGAATTGGAATTCATTTTTTTGAATTCCCGAAAACGATGTGTTTAGTGTGAGCATTTTAAATTCTTCAGTCGTTTCTTGGAAATGATCTGTTAATGTGTAAAAAGAGTCCCATGAAGGTTATCTGCACTGAGACAACGCTTGTGATGTAAAATTTTAGATTTCGGATATGTGTTTATGAGTTAACATTTTTTATCGTTCTTGCGCAGTTCTCTTCGTCAAGTACACACACTTAAATCAATTCAATCTTTCATTAAAATTTCATACGCAAGCAATTACGAGATGAGCTTTGAACCTATTAGACAGAAATTAGCGAGTTGTAAATGTATGTATAGGGACACATATTGAAAATAATTTTCAGTTAGAATAAATTATACTCAAAGAAATCAATTTAGCTTAATGAATATTCTGTGATTGACACGCACGTAATCTACTTTCAGAAAGATTGCAACGAATATTTTGTTACCTTATTGGAGGCATCATCTTGCTAAATTGAGCTTCTAAATACTTAGATTAATTATACTGAGGTTACAAATTATGCCTTACCTAACTAAGCATGTCTGGGTCATCTCGAAGAGGAAATATGCATTTTACATGGAAGACGTTCATTTACAACCCGAAATATTACGTACTAATGAAATCAGTAAGAAGATCAATCTACTGAGTTTCAGTCGTCCGGAACGCTAATTAAGATTATAAGATAAATACGGTTTCAGTGTACTGCTAGAGCATTTCTCATTAATAATCAAAATATCGATCTTCATGAATTCGGTGTTGTTAGCTGTTCGATGACTCGTTTTCAAATACTCAAAATGATAATTTTTGAGGCGTCCTGCTAAATGAGCTTTGTGAATTCTTGCCTTTGCAAAATTCCAGAGTCTCAAGTTTCTAAGTCTATGACACGCAGTTGCGGATATAACTAATGGCAGTGCTCCGAGTTGGCAATGTTCGAAATTAATCTGACCGTTGGTCTTGCATGTATTCGGCGATGAAGCGAGTTTGATACAAATGATTATTTTTCATCACCCACATATTATGCAATTTTTAAACCTGCATACCAACGATGAGATTTATGAACATTGATGTCGAAAAATTTAGAGCTCGAACTTATGATTGTGAAGTGATTACTGAGACAAATGAAAAAATTCCAACTTCGTTCAATCAAGTTTTCATTCCGTATTGTAATACAAGGTGTCATGAAAATAATATTCCGCATGAAACTTCATACACGCAGGCTGGATCTGCGAGGAAACGGGGGATCGGAGCCAGAGGAGTTTGTCGGGTCTGCGGTGGAGGGGCGGATCGGCAGTCCAAGTTCTGGCGCTTGGTTGCAGCTCATGTCCTTGGCTGCCTCGGATGCTGGGCTCTACCGATGCAGGGTGGACTTTGAGAACTCCCCCACCCTCTCCGCTCTGGTCAACCTCACCGTGTACGGTACGTTGTGGCACAAAAGACGCACACTCATCTCGTAGTGAGGAATTAATTATTTCCTATGCTCATATCTGAGTGGGGGATGAATGGAGGGATGAATTACACGGAAAAAATTAATATCGTGGCTTATATCATGTACGCGCCCCGCCTAATGCAAGATCGTTTCCGCTCTGGTGAACCTCACCGTGCACGGTGAGTTGTGTCGCAAAAGATTCAGACTCGCGGCGTAGTGAGGAATTAGTGCTTTACATTACACATCCCTAAGTGGGGGATAAATAGAGGGAAGAATAGCATGTAAAAAGTTAACATCTTGGTTCATGTCATGTGTGCGCTCCGACTAATGCAAGATCATATCTGGTCTCGTCAACCTGATGCTGCACGGTGAGTTTTGTCTTAAAACACGTAGACTTATGTTATGGTAAGGAATTACTTGTGTCCTTTCCTTTTCTTAAAATGGGGAAAAAATAGTGAGATGAATAATACTTAAAGAGTTAATATCGGTCTTCAAATCAAGTATATGGCTCAAAACCCGCGGATACTCATGTTCTGGAAATAAATTACTTGTTTCTATTCATCATCTCAAAATTGAGAAAAATAGTGGGATGAAAAACATGAAAAAGGTTAATAATGATGTTCATATCACGTACGTATTCCGACTAATGCACGATTGTACGAAGAAATCACTGGATGTATCATTTCGTTAGGTAATAGTACGTGCTAGCTTTAACTTGAGCATGCAGATCTGCCTTCTCACCTTTGTATCTAAAGTTATGCTGGCTACATTAGCAATAATAACCACAACCTGTTTACATAACCTGACTAACTAGTAAGGATGTCTGAAAAGGTTACCCAGGTAAAAAACATGTCCAGAGTAGCTTTCTGATATCAAGATATTGTTGATCAAATTTACCAGATGACAATCCATCGTTGTTGCCTAAAAATCGGAGTTCAAATCAAATGATCAAAATCGGAGTTTTGTTCAGGTGAGTAAAAACTGTTTAACTTTCTACCAAATTGCGTTACTGTCAATGAAGTCAACGAGTAAAATATGATGAGTTAACAGAGCTACAGTATTCGGTGACTTGTTCGCCCGCACTTGAATATACCTGTAAGCCTCCATCCGTTTGCAAGGGGGATAAATGATAATTTTCCTGAGTAGCTGATACGCCACATTAAAATAGTTTAAAACTGAAAATTCTTTTTCAATTGATAGGTTGCAAAAATGTTCAACAACTTCATTTTACCAGACACGATTGCGATTGGTTGAGCCACAATTCAAGTTGCAAGTAGTAGCAGTGAAATTTGCCACAGCTCATTTCTATAAAATAACAACTGCTATTCTGACTGAGTCAGTTCAACTTTTACATTTCCAGTTCTCTTATTGATAAAGTGCAAATTTAGTCACCTGGCTGAGTAATTTTATTAATAATGTAAGGTTATATTTAAAAGTTGAATTATAACTTGTGAAGCTTGAAATGATCGGTTTCATCCTGCAGAGGTGCCATCGCAGCTCGTGATTCAAGACAGCGAGAGGAAGCCCGTAACAGGCTCTGTCTTGGGGCCTTTAATGGAAGGAGACAAACTTTCAGTTTATTGCGTATCTGCGGGAGGTGAGCATTTAATTTCTCTTGCATCTACCGGTGATAAATTTTCAGTTGGTCGTACGACTGCGGGAGATAATTTTTTTTATTGCGTATCTGCGGGACGTAAGCATTTGATTTCTCTTGTCTCTACTGGTGGGGAATTTTCAGTTTGTTGTGCGTCTGTGAGAGATGAATTTCAGTTTATTGCGTATTTGCGGGACGAAAGCATTTAATTTGTTGTGATTCCACCGGAGACAAACTTTCAGTTTGTCTTCCGTTTACCGGAGGTGAACTTTCAGCCTGTCGTGCATCTCAGGGTGGTAATCTTACAGTAACTGTACATAAATCGGAGGTGAGATTTTCATGTACTGTATACTCGCATTAACGGGAAATGAGTTTCACTTATTGTGCATATACTGTAGTGTGCTCAAAGTCAGCTATAGTAATAAAGGGGCATTTGAGACTTTCATTCTTGCATATTCGTGGGAAACGAGTTTTGAGTATTCTTTGCAATTGCGGGAGGTGAGTTTGTGCCTTTTCATATACCTGAGTAAGATTTACTTTCAATTGATTCTGAATGTACAGGAGTTGAGTGGGTGAAACATCACGTATGCGTGTAGTGAGCTTTCGATATATTGAGTAACTGCTCTAATAAAATAATCTTAATTTCATGCATGTCTACGTAGCGAAGCGCACAGTTCAAAAGTCCCAGCTGATGCGAGGCCGAACCAAGTTGTGCGGTATGAAAGAACGAAAGTATCATACACGGTCATTTATGTTCCAACCAAGAAAATTTCGCTACCTTCAGAGCTCTATAAAGCGTGCACCATTTGTTATCATGGGAGATTCGATTTGTTGGTGACTGTGAAGAATGATGCGTGAACTGTACATTGAACGTCTAAAAATCTGAACCACGTGGTCTTTTATAGAAGGAAGTGTTAGTATAATTTTGTCGATAGAGTTATTGGCATCTGCTGAACGTCAGGAACAGAAAATATGTTCCGCGACTTCAACTCTCAATAGACTGGATTGAAACCAAAACACAATGTGTGATTAGGGCTGAATTTGCAGCTTATAATCAGCTTGCGGATGCGATTGTCTCTAGCTTTATGTTTAATGCTTCCGGGCACTCTCCGTGAGCAATGTTGCTTATGGATGATAACTTTATAAATATCAACATAATTTTCAAGTTTTGATTATTACGTCCGGCATAATATAAAATGTACATCAGCATCGTTTTTAAGTTTTTGACTACCACGTCTGGTACAATAATTTAAAATCCACATCAGCATAATATTTAGGCTTTTGACTATCACGTCTAGAGTGATTTAACTTTTTAATGCTGTAACCATCCAACGTTTATTCTAACTTCGTTTCAAGTACCCTTACAGAAATTTCGAACAATACTTATATAACATTTAACATTCATCAAGCCAAGAGTTACGTGGAGCATGCAAGACTTACATATAAATGCTTCTTGAAGAACTCTTTGCAATTTACTCGTATTCTCAATAATTATTTGTATTTATAGCTGGCTTCTGCTGGTGAACCGGGGGACAATTTCCCATTTAAGTACTTTTGTTATTGACAATTAGGAATTATGTTGAGTCACTTGACAATCTTCCTTGTGGATCCACAGGTCGACCTCCCCCAAGAGTTTCATGGTGGTCTGGTGCCACTCTTTTAGCTGACAGAAGCTTTGTTCTGGGACTCGACGGAACCATTCTTTCTTCGCAAGAAATTGGCCTCTCGAGTCGAAACACAATATCACTCGGATTTGAGACGAGTAAAAAAGTGCCAGGTCTTGGGTTCAGAGAAGGAAACGGGCCCCCTTACGTCGTAACGGAGCTCACTGTGCCTGCTCTCACCAAGGACCACGCAGGCATAAACCTCACCTGCAGAGCATCCAATAACAACCTGACTGCCCCCATTGTCAAAAGTATCTCACTCAGCGTGTATCGTAAGTTGCGCTGAGACGTGAAATTGTATTTTCTGTTGGTAGAACGTCTGTTTAGTTTTGCCAGCATTTGTCTTTGTAAAAATAGATGCACTTGTTGACTGTGTAGCGCAGATTGACATTGTCCTGTAGCTGAATTGGGAAAATATCCTCATATTTGCCGTCACCTCGAAAAATTCGTCTCTCAGAATATCGACAGACCGAGGCGTAACTGAAATTTATAACGTAGCGATTGTAATGAAAAGTTCGTTAAGCTTGCTTTGCCGTGAATCAAGAAACAGTATAATGAGACTTTATTTATATTTGAGAAAAGAATTAACCTATTGCTGTTTCTACGGGGAAAATGAATTCCATTGGCTCAATTAGCCAAACAACTACGTCACTCTATGTTCCTTATGAAAGTTAATTGAAAGAAAATGATCATCGTCACGCTATTTCGAAAAGCACTTGGGAATAAATCTTCAAATTTTTAGGAAAGCTTTTCCAGCGATTTATTAAGACTTGATTTAAAAAAAACATGAATGTTTCTATTTATGGAAAAATACCCCCATAAAGAATGTTCTTCAACTCGTCTCTCATACACTGACTTGCGCATATCTTGACGGAAATGAAATACATTGGTGAATAGTATTTTTTAAATAGTTCATGAATTGAACCTTTATTATATGATTCAATTCTCCTGTAATAGACTGTGTGAATATTTTTTCTCTTTTTCGTTCAAGTGGTATCTTTTTCATGTCATGTTACCTTTCAATCAGACTATCAAAGCTCATAAACCGCCGTATATTCAACGGTAATTGACGACAAAAAATAACGATGATTTTCGTCAGTATGTCGCGTAACAATGAAAGCTAAATAGTATTGAATGTGATTTTCTTTGCTTTCGCCCATGGTCAGTGTTTTTTGTATTCATGCTTATTTTTGCTGTTTAAAAATTAGAAAAAATATCTCTAGTCATTTCAGAGATAAATTTTCAGCCCGCTGCATGTCACAAGCAAAGCTTTATTGTTAGTGCTCGCGATGTACTTAAAGTGACGTATTTTTGTAGTACTTCAACAGTCGACTAAGGAACTATTCTCTACCTGTGGGGTGTACAGCATATATAAAGGAAGCTGTATAGGAAGGCAAACTTCATAGCGTTTGCTAATGATAAATCTATTACCAAGTGGCGTATCAATATGGAAAGTGCCGATGAATGAAAATTTTGATACTGAAAAATTTTAGGATAGATTTTACTTAATATTCTTGTACGTTTCCGTTGTTCACATGAGTGTCATCCTGCTGAGCGGTTGTTCCTCGACGTCATAGGGATATACCGGAGAATGAATTCTCTTCTACTATGAAAACCAATTTTATATTCTATTTTATTCTATTTTATCATTTTACTAGTACTTAATGACTCACAGGCAGATGATTCAAATTTTAAATTCACTTGAATGCATTTTATCTTGATCAAAAGAACTTATAAGAATAAGTCATTTCACAAGCAATATTTGCAGCCTCCCATCAGTTCCAATTATTTGCATTGTCATTTTGCTTCACTGAATGCACTCTCATCTTCAAAATCACTATTTTACCTGCTCGATGTGCTGTAGTAGGTAAAATAGTATAGTGCGATACATCATATCTTATTAACATAGCCTAAAATACCTTTTGTAGGAAACCGATGTTTCATGAGACAATTACTCGCTTAATTTTAAACAATTATTAGTACACCCTAGTATACCTCACTACCGTAGAAATTAGTCTCCCTCAATAATTAATAAAATGAACTCTATCTTCCTGCAGTACATCCAACTACCGTAGAAATCTCCAGCTTGACTCACGAGGCTTTCGAAGAAGACAGCGAAGCGCGACTGGAGTGTGAGACAGAGGGATCTATCCCAGCAGCCAACATCTCGTGGTCCAAAACGGTTGTTGGAATCACTGAAGCATTGCATGTATCGGTAAGTAATGTTTTTTTAAATTACTGCAGTTCTTTAATCAGAGCTATGATGAGCATGCCAGTCATTTAAACATCCTTAGTAGTGGAATCAAAGCTGAACCTACCAGTCATTTAAATATCTTTAGTAGTTGAATCATAGCTAAGCATACCAGTCATTTAAATCCCTTTAGTTTTTGATTTCTAACAGGAAAAAATCGTTTCCATTCTTCATTTACTGAAAAAATATCAAATACTTTCAATTTGAAGCAGCAGCATTCCAAAAAAAGATTCCGTATTTACATAGCTTTGATGATGAATTACGACACAAAATTTTGCAACTCACATTTAATGATTCGCTGTGTTTAAGTTTTTCTTTCACTGGATACATGACATCGAAGAAATTGTATCCCAAAGGCTTAGCTTTTCTGAGTTTCCCATTCAATGGAGAGATGACCAAATTAAATTTACAGTGGTCTTGCTGACGTTCTACCTCTTAAACCGTACAATCAAAGAAAAGTGGTCATAAACACTTGATTTCAGTGCTTGATTCAATTTAAAAATGAAACTAGCTCTAAATATTTCTAATCGATAACAAATCTTGAAACAACGTGGGAAATAGAAGTAGAGAAAGACTTACGACACCAATTTGAATTTTCTGAATTAATTTCAAAATCGTTCTTTAATCTATTAGACCCACTAAAGTTTCTCAATGAAATTCTATTTTTTTTGTCCTCGGATTTACGTGTACTAAAATTTTTAATTTTGTATTTACAAACATTTTTCGTCATACACCTTTGCTACAATGAAGAAATTCTATGGTCAAAGAGTATGCCTTCAACATTGCAGAAAGCAATTACGCAAAGGAGTTGGTAAATGTCTTTCGAAAACTTGGTAAGGCAATTCAATCGACCATTATGTACCGGTCTCGAAACTTATAATGCATTTCGAGGCGCAAGAAGGGAATGTTGAGAATGTCAGGCAGGTAGACAACGAATGAGTGATCGTTTGATGGATCGAAATGTAAGCGCCTTGTCTCTATCCAATCCAAGGCTCAACACAATGGATGTAAAACGTAAAATTGATCACACGTGTGTCTCAAATCCGTCACTACACGCAGTTGTAAGACATCTCCGTCAGATTGTACTATTACTAAGAAGATCTGAAAAGAACTCATACATTTTCGAAAACAAGTTGCACATCTTAGATGAAAAAGTAAAAAATGCATTCAGTGAACGATAGCGAAATGGAGTAGAGTTGTCTTGAATGAAAATGAAGGTGTAATATATTTAGCTTAGAATGATTGAAGTTTTCAAAAATACCAGTTGGTGCTAAGGATTGGAAACACCTACTTAACTGCACTGCCTTACTTGGTTGAAGCTGAGTCGACGTATGGAGCACCGTCAACGTTGCTGGGGTGGATCTGCTAAGTGAAATGCTGGGCGAACTTGACAGGCACCGTAATGAAAAAAAATTTGTGACAACAAAGCATAAATGAGAAAGACAGTGTACAGCAAGTGAATCTTCAACGGGGTAGAGATCCAAATACACATCATTCAGAGTGGAGCAAATAAAGACTTATCGAGACTTATTGTGCCGGCCAGCTCAGTTTCCAAGCTCGTATATTATTAAACCGATCAGGGCAGAGGCAGAAAATTGTCTGAAAAATACATTGACGTGAAATCCGTGTAAAAAGTTTTGAGTTCTGGAGAAAGTGCGCAAGAAATTTTGCATGCCATTACACAGTGATCATCAATTTTTCTTACGCGGAAAGTCTTCCAAATAAATATTTTGAGGATGGACAGCTGTAGGCCTTTGCTTTTATTCGTTTTTGATCCCACAAGTAAATATTTCATTTGTTCTTGTTTATTTGTTCAATATCTATCATTTAGTGATACACCATGTACATACAGGGTTCTGTGAAAAGATCTTTCTTCAAACGTTTTTATGAAGATCATTCTGAAAACTTCTGTTGTCGATTTACTGCGTTCTTCATCATTGTGCAATTGTTCCAAATTTTGAAAAGAGTTTTGTTTAAAGCACCCATAGTTAAAATAAATTGCTCACGACTCTTTTAACTCATTAAGATTTGTGAAAATAGCACACAATCTGCGTTGTCTGCGGTGAGGTTAAATATCCAATGGAATCATCGTTGTAGATATGTCCTGAGTAGCGGCTGAATTGGAGGTACTCTGGTTTTATGTAAATAAATGTGGTACTGATATTATCTTGCCTAATAATACCATTGATTTGTTAGTGTATTTATATATTTAGGTATTTGTTTGGTGTCCTTTTCTTTCATCCCTCAGTCACGCTCATAATGATGCTTAATGACCGTATCTGTGATACGAGTTTAACCAGTGCACAAGTACGTGAATATTTTTATCGTGGGTAGAATTAGGATGGATGTATTTGTTTGTCATCCACACCTGGAAAAAATTTCAAGAAAAAATTGAATCCCGTCATTTTGGACGGTCGTGTACACCAGTGTTAAATAATGGCGATGCGCACACACTTCCTAACGCGAACATATGGAACCATGGCTTTACTTAGAGCAGGTATTGTCCAGGTAAAGTCCGAAATGAAAAAGGACTATTTAATTTGGAAACGAGACAAATGGGGGCGAGCTTTGAAGGAAAAGCTGAGTATATTACGAAGTTTTGACTTCAAACGAAAATTATTCATAAATGCTCCTGTAGAACTGAAGTTCTTCTATAAAACCTTCTTCTATGCATTGTATATTTTAGGATAAGAGATCAGTCCTGCCAAAAATGAAAACCGTCATAATTTAGGTTAATTAAGGTATGCGGTAGTCGTTAATCAACTGCATGATACAACTTCGTTGAAAAGAGATAAAATTTTAGAGTCTTTAAATTTTTATTTCTGAGGTTAGGGTTTTGATAGTCCCGATGAAAGAAAGCGAATCCTAGCCATTTCTGTGCACATTACAACAAAATATTCGGAACGAAAAATGCATGGAAATCAAACTAAGTGTACTCAATTTCATGGTTGAGGAATGTGAAATATATGTTAACGAGTTCCGTACAAAATTTATGAACATTTTATTACGCACAAGTCACACGAGCCCTGTAATTTCGGTGGCAAACTTTTTTTTGAACAATGATGGGGGAGCGCATTCGAAGATCTTGCTGCACGGTTCTAGTACAAACTAAATTAACCACAAACAGAAACCATTCGCTGTTTAGAGCATAACAGTTGACGTCGGCTATGTTTTCAACTCAGTTCATTCCGGTCAACTTAATTTTACAAATTTATTCATGGGCAGTTAATCTATTTCGAGCTGAAAATTATTATCAGGTGTTAGAATTGACACTACAGGTGTAGAATTACTGTGCAATTGATTATACATGTGATGGAATCAACTCCGTTGGTGTAGAATTAATTAAATTGAAGCGTTGGAGATAACATGGAAATTAATACAAAGAATAAACGCTGCTAGAAATTTTTTTTAGATGTGTACAGGTTCAGCGCCCCAATCTTGTGTGTGCTTGAGAGCAACCAAAAATATTCAAAAAATAAATTCAAAATATCATGGAAATCTATATATAAATAACTCGATTTTCATTAACACAAATGAGCTCATTTGTTTAATTAGCATCATATTTCAATCAATTTTAGAAAAAAAAAAGATCACCTCCAAAAAAACATATATTTCTACCCTCAGAAGTTACGAGATTTTCTAATTATTGTAGAAATGTCGAAATACCTAAGCCAGTAAGTAAAAGGACTCAAATTAGAAGCTTGAGATCCAATAGCCCAGCACTTCACACAGAGATTTTTTGAGTTCAAACTCACTCTAATTTAATTATGCACCCGAATATTGGGGTCGAATGAGAAAATTGGCGCAAAATTTAGTTTCAATGCCCTTTGAAAAAAATATCAATAAAGTTTGTGGCTAAAAATGCGGAGAGATTCTAAAATAGAGTGATTAGGTTCAAGCTCGCCATTGTAGAGTTCACTTGAATTAGAAGCTTGGAAGGTGATTAGAGCTGTTTCAGAGGTCTCATATGGGTGACTAAGATGAAAATGAACTGAGAAAAGATAGAGAAAATAAATCAATCAATGAGTTAGACAACACTCAAAATTTAAGAACATTCTTTGGTACTTCGTTATTATTATCAGTCCACTTTTCCTCTTTCTTGTTTTCGTGATGAGGATAATTAGAGTTATGAAAGTGAACAGCAGTTCATTTCTCCGGATTGTTATTGTATTCATTAGTGTCTATATTTTTTATATTTTACAAAACGAAAAAAGGTCACTTTAGGCGATTTCTTCAAACGTATGTCAATGACAAAATTTGAAGTAAACCTGAGTCTAGAATCAGAAGTCTTTCACAAACTGTGAAGACTCACAAAGATAAAAAAGAGTCAAGAATCAGAAGTAAATTTCACGTACCGTGAAAGACTTACTATGTTAAGCTAAGTCGAGAACCAGAATTCAACTTCACATACTATGAAACACAAAAGTATAACTGAGTCAAGAACTAGAAGTCAACATCACGCACTGTTTTGCAAGTCGTAAAGAGCCACAAATCTTACAACGAGCTTCCCATTCTCCGTTGCAGGTACAACAGATGGGCAGCAAATCCGTGTCTCGTCTGAGAATAAGTCCTAAATACACAGACCACGGCGCCAAAATCGTGTGTCGAGCCTACAACCCATATCTTTCTGGACCCGGGGTTACCGCCACAGTGTCACTCAACGTCAAATGTGAGTAAACTCCCCTCCATAGTGTGATTTGATTGTTTTTCGCTTATTTGCATCGAAAAACGTAAGTTGGTTATCGGTACAGAAACTCTGATTAATGAGAATACACACAGGGAAAATATCAATAATTATTGTTAAAAACTGTGCGTATCATTTTCAATAATGAAAATATTGATTGTGGTAGACTAGATATACTAATTTGATTTGTTACTACAGGAAGTGGTTTATGCATTTTATAGATAGGGGCTTCCATCTACGCAACTGCAGCAGCATAACATGAATCATTCAAAAAGCATAAGGTGAAAATAAAATGGAGTGGTGGTTACAAATTTTTGATCCTGCTAGCAGACTTCCTCCGGCTTGATAACGTTTGGAACTTTAGAAAAGCATCAAGAAGTATTTTACTCCTAAATGAATCCTTTGCAATGTATAATCGATTTGAAATATGTGATGCATTTATGACATAATGTTCTAAAACATTGTCTGGAGAAACGATAGAAAATATCAGAACAAACATTCTGACGTTAATTAAAGAAGCGTTTGGCTCACACTCTTGTTTTTGCCTAAAATATTGGTTCAGTTCAGTTTAAAGGTTCAAATTCAAAGCCTTATTTTTCAAGCTTTTAAGTATACGTCGCTCACACTCTTTTTCTTTCTCGTGGGTTCTCGACTCTTTTTTCGTCAACTACTGACGAGCAGCTATTCGTAAGCCTTAGTTGTTCTGACAGTCTTAGGATTGAAAGGTGTACCAATGCAGTAAAATGAAGTGTTCTAGGTCTCTACTAATATTGCTTACACTACATTCACACTGAAATGAAAATCACAATATTACAGATGATTATTGGTCACCCGTAATATTCTGTCACTTAATCATTTGACACGTTTTGATTAACAACAAATACAATGGATTCAACGTGACGTCAAGATGGTGACTATTTTTCAGTAATTTTCGTCGCGTTATTCAAGACAACTACTAGTGAAAGTGACAGATCACGAGCAAGTTGAATTCAGGCTCTTTCTGGGCGTGTGCAAAAGCATTTTCAATACAACTTTATATGTAAATGACAGCAAAAACCAGGCTAAATTAAGGCACGTTCTTGATGTTCACGAAACTGTTCAGAATCCTGAGCATTCACTGCTCATCTACGCATGTTTAAAAAAACAAAAATTCGTATCTCACAACTGCAGTCACTGCTGAAAAGTTCGACGCATGTTTAAAAATCGAAAATTTCAATCTTACATCCGCAGTCACAGCTGAGAAGTTGGACGCATGTCTGAAAAAGAGAAATTTGTATCCCACAACAGCAGTCGCAGCTGAAAAGTTCGACGCATGTTTAAAAATCGAAAATTTGTGTCCCACAACTACAGTCGCCCCGAGAGTGAGCCTGCACCTGGGGACGAGTTTAGCAGGCCGGCCAATCAACGAGGCGGAGGACGTGTACTTCGAGTGCGAGGTGCAGTGCAACCCCAGCCCGAGGAGCATCACTTGGAGACGAGACGTAAGAGAAATACGCAGAAATTCCATGAGCTCTGTCCAGTGACACTTATTGTTCGAAGAATACGATTCCGGAATTCCAAGTCAAATTTCAAGAAGTTCTGTGAGCGCTTTTTTCAACGAAAATTAATGATCAAAGAATGTGATTCAGAAGTTCCAAATGAAATTTCAAGAAGTTCTTTGAGCTCTATTCAGTCGCAATTATCGCTCAAAGAGGATGATTTTGAAATTCGAAAGTAAAATTTCCAAAAGTTCTACGAGCTCTCTTTAGTGACAATTATCGCTTTAATTAAGAACATGATTCCGAAATTTCAAATTAAATTTCAAGAAATTCCATGAGCTCTCTTCAGCAACATTGCTCATGGGATATGATTCCAGGAATTCAAAGATTGAGATTATGGAAATCACAGTTGCAGGAACAAATCATTTGTAAGCCCTATTCGTAGTTTTGCGTTTCTGAAAATAACAAAATGTCATCGAGGATCAGGTCAAGAAATTTGAGTTACATGTGGGCTGCTGTTAAATATTTTTATGTGTAACCGTAGTAGCTTTCAAGCTGACGTCCATTGAAAACATTTCTTAGTTGTGTTATTTGCCAATTCAATACTTTTGTAATGTCTTCTAATGGAGTTACAAAATAAAACAAGGAAAAAATGCAATATTTGGAGCACCCACGTAAATCTGTTGCAAACTTGTAATTTTAAAAATGTTTTGCTCTGAGGTTCGAGGGTGACGAAGGAACCAATTATTCTCAGTACCAATGTCTGTCTGAATCTGTAAAAATTTTTACTTTCGAATTCTTTGAACGATAATGGACAATTCTTATAACTAAAATCGTAAAGTACGAGCCTGAATATCGATTTTCACAAAAGTTTAACGTCAAAATTAAATTCGATTTTTTCAGTCCCATTTGAGTGAAAATGTAGTACTTCTGGAGAAAACGCACGATCAAGACAATGTTCAAACAAATAACGGAAGCTTAGAAAAAAACTGCATTATAATTTGCAAGCTTTTCATCTTCAATTTTAGTTGGCGTTATGTTTCAATTTACTTGTAAAGAGTAATGAATGCGAACATTTCTTACACCCAACCTCACTTAGAAATGCATAACAAAATTGACTTTAGGATAATATTAATACGGCAAACGTGAAAACTACTCGAATACACCAGTTAACCCAAGTTCCAATTTTCCTGTTTTTCAAATGGGAGCCGAACCCGAACCCGAACCCTAAAGTACTCAGGAATGTTATATTTTGTCAGTGTCATAATGCATTAAATAGTTTATTTGCACCTCGTGATCGTTTTATTTTTATAATTTGATTTCATCTCTTTTCCTCTAGGTTACAAATTCCAAAGAGTACCTAATGAAAACTGAAAGCAGAGAGAGTCAATCAACTAATCACAGAATTACATTTTTTTTCAATTTCATTGCAATCCAATTTCTCTACCTTATTTCTTTACTTCCATGTATTTTGAATTAGTTTCTGTTCGTTGAAAAAGAATCTTTTTAAGTGTAGTCCATAACTCGTTACTGCCTTCTATTTTTCGGCTTTTCTCCGTTCAAATATTTGTTGGCAATGCGCGACAAATTTTGATCATAGTCTCAGTAGCAACAGTCAACGGAGGTTATTGTCTAATTTCTAGGTCAAATTTGTACGTCTTTTTTCCATTGTAGGGGTTAAAAAAATTTTGGAGTAGTGTTTTCATCATCAGGCTGAACAGAGCGAATTGGGCGACAAAGTGATGTTTCATACTATATTTTTTTCTCCTACTGCGGGTGAAAACTATCAGCATTCGCAGATGAAAACTCATACGTTCTAACTTCGTTTGCAGGAAGAGATCGTTTTACAAAACCTGAAGGCCGGAATTTTAGTTTCGGGTAAGAATTTGGTGCTGCAGCGCGTCCACCGCACGTCAGCGGGCAACTACACCTGCACCGTCACTAATGAGATGGGCACAACCACAAGCCCTCCTGTGGAGCTCTCCGTGCGCTGTGAGGAATCTATTTGATATTTCGGTTCCCCAACCCTCGTGTTATGTAATTTTGACTCACCTATACAAATGCAAATCAACCTCTTATTTCATTTTGACTTATCCATCCGAATGCAAAAACCCCGTGTTATGTCATTCTCACTAACCTAAGCGAATGCAAAAAAAAACGAGTAAGGCAATTTTGATTTGCCTGCACGAATTCAAAAAACCTGTGCTATGTAACTTTGATTTACCTGTGCGAAAGCGAAAGTGGATCGTTCTCATTTTATTTTAGCAGGTCAGGGCTTAAGTTTGATCTCAATTGATTATTTGACGTAGCTCCCGTCAAGTGTGCTTGGATTTTGGCAAACAATTACATCATTTTCATTTACATTGGCTATTTCGTTATCGAATTTTACGGTAAGATTTGCTTATTTACGATAACTTGCAAGAAAAATTTTCAGTTTGTTCCATGTAGAAATACAGAATGCTTGCACCAAAACCAAAGCATAAACAGTTTCATGTTTAATTATCATTTGATCTCTTTTCAACGTATTGCTGAAAAATAGATAAACACCACATTACTATTGTAAGTTAACTAAGCTCCTGCCAACAATGTAAACATTTATGATCAATTTTTTAATTTCTGATCATTTCTATCTCTTACCTCACCCTACGTGCACATTTTCAGCATAATGAAATGAAATGATTTTTCTAATGTCGAGATAAACAAGATACTCTGACCATTGGGCCATGATAGTAGACGCAAATAAAATCCATCGAGCTTGAGACTGGCAACACATTTATTCGAGGAAAGTAAATTGCAATTTCATTATTCATAACGAATCGATAGATTTATATTAGAAAGTTTCAACTGTTGTAGCAGAACATTTGCGTCAATATTGCGTTATGGGCAAGATGACTTGATAATTTTACGTTGACTCGCATGCACGCGTCAATTTTAACAAATTTGCACGTCTGACTAGCGAGTCTACTGTTTTTTTAAATGCATTATGTGAATAAATTCGGCAAGAAATTTGTATTTCTGTTGAAGAAAATACGCATGCTAATGCACATGGATATTATCAATCTCCATTTTCAGCAATATAGATATTTGGGTTCATTCCCATTCGCAAGTGAGAGTCAACTCACTCTGCACTGATGTAGGATAGATATATTCTTCTACGTTTAAATTCAGTCATTGCCGTTCATTCCCATTCACACATGAGTCAACTCACTCCTCATAGATGAAAATTTATGTATTCCTCCATGTATAAATTGAGTAATTTTCATTTCATACTCGGGTGCTCTGACCGAAAGCCTTTGTATTCCTAAAATTGAATTTACGATCCATGTAAGTCATTTCCGTTTACTTTGAAGCTACGTTTCTGTTACATTCATAGATACCGTTTCAAAACGTTAACTGATTTTCTGATTCGATTACAATGATTCTTGTGTAGAAAATTTAAACGTGAAGCATGAGGGATGGTGTTAGTCCCAGGATATGAACCCCTTTTTCTAGGAAGCAATTATTCTCGTTTGATCGACGAATGAAGCAGCGCACATCAAAACTTCGTTAAACCATTTCAATTTTGCACACATATTGCTCAAAATCCTCATGTTCACAAAATCAGTACAAAATTGGGTTGCCATTAGTATTTCCATTTAGCTATAATTATTCATTGTGCTTCATTTCCACTAAATTAATTGTGGTGTGGATAATTATCCATTGATATGAGTCATTTTCAATGTTTGAATCTAGGTATTCACAAGAGTTCTCGTATCTAATTTGAAATTAATTCTATATAAATGAGGCGTGTTCTGTGTAAGATTTTCCCGCCTTTCAGCACTGATAATGGATGGTCTTTTTAGTTCTGCCAGTGTGTGCTGAAGATCCTGTCATCGTAGCAGTGGGTGAAGGAGAAAAAGTCAGCCTGAAGTGCCGAGTAGAAGCGCACCCAATTGACCAGCTGCGATTCACTTGGTACTTCAACAACACACTTGACACAAAAGCGGTCAATGATGAGAGGATCACAGTGGAAGGAGACCACAGCGTCGTCGACCACATTCCGACGTCGCCCAGGGACTACGGAACTTTGTCATGTTGGGCAACGAACCAAGTTGGAACACAAGCAGAACCCTGCACTTTCACCATAGTTGAAGCAGGTTGGCTTTGTTGAAAATCTTACCAAGAAATGCTTTTTGGGGTTGTGGTGTAGATCGATGTCGGAACAGGTTAGATGCAACGAGTGTTCTGATTTTAAATTTCGAAAATTTGAACCCGCAAATGATGATCTCATTCTGCATAATAAAGTATACCCATAGCGTGAACGACTTCAGCACATTGCACGGGCTGGTTTTGTGAGATGTGGATCTCACTCTTTTGGAAGTCCCTACGCTATCAGATAGAAAATCTTTTGCTTCAGTACAAAATCAAAAAAACTCTATGAAAGGAATCCCCTATGGTGTCAAATAACAGATCTTTTCTACCAACACAAACTGAAAAACTCTATGAAAATAAAAAAGTCCTGATACAGAACTTTTTCTCACTCAGGTCCCCCGGAGAGCGTGAGGGACTGCATGCTCGTGAACCACACTCTCGGGGCCCTCGAAGTTCGGTGTTCTCCAGGCGGCGACGGCGGATCCCCTCAGAGATTCGTGGCCAAAGTGTTCGCATCACCAACCCACACGCAGCTCGCTACACTGGAGGCTTCTTTGCCCAAGTTCCACGTGACCGGTCTCATCCCTGGCCAAGATTACTTGGTCACCATCACGGCCGTTAACGACAAAGGCGCCAGCGAGCCAGAGCAAATTGACGCAATCCGACTCAAGGTCAGTCAATTATTGTCTCAGGTTTAACTTCTCATTCCACGGAAATTATTTTTGAGCTTCTTCTCGAATGGGTGATCTGGCTACATTGATGGAATAACATCACCAGTCAGGGAGTTGCACATGCATGTGTAAACTAATAAATTGTTGGAAGTTTTCACTTATTTTTTATTTGAAAAGGATGACCAGCTATTACGCAACTGCACAAACTGTAAATGTGGCAATTAACCATTTTTCATTATTTTCCCAAGTATAAGACAAGCTAAAAGAAACAGTTGGCTATTGTAAAACACTTTCAAGAAAATACAGAATTCCTAAACAGTTTTACTGCTTTCCGTTCTCAGTTGAAAATTTTACCAAACAGGAAGGCCTCTATCGCTTCCAGGAAAGATTGCTACGTCTAGTTTTAAAATCCAAAGTATTTGAGACAACCGTCACTAACCGTTGATTGCCGGTAAAAATTAATATTATAGCTCAAAACCGTCGTTTATGGAACTTTGTTTGCTACATTTACTTTTTAGCTAAATGAGTAAGCCAATAATTATTAAATAGCTTTTCCTTCTTCAAGCAGATATTCCCTCCTCTATGCTCTAATGTGTCTGAAAAAGAAAAAGTGTCATGAACTTGACTTTTACGTAAAAACTGTGGCGTAAGAATAAAAATATTTCCAAAGATCTACTTCTGACTCATTAATAATGACGTTTTTTGTTAGACTATCATACCAGGCCCTCAAAAACTTTAGGTTATTTCTATTTCACTCCGTTACCATAGTATTGCGATGTCTTTACCACACCATTGTACGACGAGGTCACTCCCTTATTGTTAACTACAAGGTCACTTCCGCACCATTGCATTACTAAGTCAGTCCCGTACTACAGTTGACAAATTATCTCCTGTATTCCCGTACTAAGAAGTATCGGTTGTCTCACTGCACTCATTTGTCTTTCTTGTATGTACGTATTTGTACTTCTTTTATTTTACCATTAGAGGTTACCGGAAATATAATCCAATTCTGCCTGTTGCCTGCTTTTTTACATAGAAGTGAAGGTCAAAAGAAACAGTTATCACTTTTTACGCTCCTCAATAACTTAAACTTGGCTTATCTTTTTGAAAACTCAAAAATTAGAAATGGGAATACGAGAAATTAATGTTTGCTTTGGGACTCGTCACTTTAATTATTCTTTATTGTTGATGAATAACGGTCAATGGAGCCTTTTTTATGGGTGATATGAGTGCATAAACTCGTTGAATAATAATATAATAAATCAGCACAACTGCTGCTATCGCTACCGAGCGCTCGAGGAGAAGTAATCCCGAACAATAAATCGCCTGGAGCTCAATATTCAAATTCGACTGCAGCTTTTGAATTTTATCTCTAAGTCTTTCTTGATGTCACGAGCTCATATTGATTTTAGAGCCGCACTGAATCAAGCAAAATATGCGACAGCCACTCATTTGGCAAAAAATAGATTCGTGATTCATTTTCGGAAAATAATTTAGATATAGAGGGAATTCGGGAATAATAAATAAACCTTAAATACCCTCAAGGTTTTGGAGCAAAGCTCAATTCAGTTCATTTTCTTAAGATTTAGGATAATGATATTACATGATTGATGACATGACCTTGAAATCTCATAGCGTACACTAGAATAAGTATATTCAGCTTATTGCAATAGGAAGAGCTACGCAGATATGTAGATACAAATGTCATTTTAATTGTGTTCTTCAATGGGCACAAATTCGCCGTAGCTGCACAAATTTTAGCTGTGTTCGAAATGAATGACTAATGTAAAACGACAATCGATACATACGATTAAGCCCTCTTTGTTGAAATCCTCGAAATTCACAAAAAAAAAAACACACACTATAAATTCATAAGAATATCCAAGCCTATTCAATACCCACATTTTAAAGTGTATTTCAACATTTGACGATTGTATTACAATTGCTAACGTAATCCGGAAATTTTACTTTAGACGCATAACATTTACATTCTCATACGCGCAACGAACAACGTTTTTAGAATTGGTATAAAGCTAAGTCGAGATGTTTCGAAGAATGATGCGGAAAGGATTACAAGTCTTTTTAATTTTAAAGTCGAGATAAAATGTTGTGCCGCTTTTTTAGAGTGAAGGTTTGAATTTTATGTTTTTCACTCTGGAAACCGGGCAGCTTATTTTATTAATATTTTACTTTGGGATGAATTTAGAAAATTGAACTAAAGAAAAAAAATGGTTTGTAATAAAACCATGAATGATACAAATTAAATGGATGTTCACAAATATTGAAGGAGATGAAGTGTTTTGCTTATGACATTGAAGTTTCTGAGTTTTGCTTTGTCGTTTTCTAGTTTAATTCTCACTTGGCTGAATGTTTATTCATAACAATATTTAATATAATAATTATTGTGAAAGAAAATGTATTAGCAGTTTTTAGAGCAAATATCATTCGGGTATTGGATATGAGTTGAAACGCGAGGAAAGGAGAATGGAGATAACGAATATTTTTTTACGATTTAGCGAGATCGACTCGCCAGGCGATGAATAATTTTTGAACAATGAGTTAAATTATTCACAGCACAACCCTAAGATACACATTTATGAGTATCGTTTTCATGATAATTATCAATATTAAAACTCTGAGTACGGTAAGTAAAACTGAAGTTAAATATTATAATTAAATTTATAGTCAATTGTATTAAACAGAATTGAAAATACAAAACATTAACTGAATCACGTTTTAATTTAGTTTTGATGAATCATTTTTAAGACTGAGTTTATGACTACAGGCTGGTCAGCAGAATAATGAGAACTCCCTCAGTGACCATAAATGACTCTCATCGCACTCGCAGTGTTGATGTTCTCCTCAGCTGATAATTAGAAGACGCACTATACTAAAACATCGTGAGTGAAGATCACTACCAGCCCACGCCGTGCCCACTTTGCCCTTATGAAATGGGAACCCAAAACCCACGAACAGAAATTAACTATGGAGGCTATTCGCGCTTGTGCGAGATAGCGAGATTTATAGAGTGGCGCAAAAACAAACAAATGGATTTGACTTGAGTAGTGTCAGTGGTGAGAGTAGAATGGCTAGTTATACTAGGCAATTGTGCTAGTTATAATCATAACTAGTATAGTCACATAAATCAATTATGCTAGTTGGAAATTCATGTGTTTCTTTTTGCCACCCTACATAAATTCGTGCGATTCACTTGACGTTTTAACACAGACATGTGGTCCAGGTTAGGTTGCTTAAGTTAGGTTTTGATTTGATTTAATAAAAAATAACATACTCGAGCCAATAATCATGAATCTATGACGATGAATATCTATATTATTAAAATTACTTTTGATGGAGTTTCCCAGACGAAGACAATTCTGTAGCTTTTCATCAGTCCATTTTAAGTTAACCACTTCGTCTTTTTCTCTAACCATTTATGTCCTCGGC
>JACJUY010001059.1:6340-20594 GCA_014220935.1 Platorchestia sp. MABIK | reverse complement strand
AATCATTGCCTGTGTATTTTATGATCGTCACCGCCGTGATTGGAAAGGAAAGCTTTCTCTCAGCGCAACGTTCATGAGACTGGCCAAGCCTGCACTATGCAGCTGCTGCGCAAAAAAACAAGACTGTACCGCAACGGCTGCCCAGAGCAGAAATATCCATCTTGAAGCAGCGCAGTTTTGCGCTGCCATACGAGAGCCTAGGTTGCGGTTTGAGATGCTGCGGCGAAATGCCCTCACGCGAACGTTACTGCTCTGAACTGGCACGGACATTACTACGCTAATCCTTGCAGCCGGTAGTGGCTTCAACTGAGTAGTTATATTAATAACGAAGTTGTTGTTCGTATATCGTATTTTTAAAGGGATTTTTAAGTAGGAAGATCAAGCATTAACAAGCATGGAAATGAAAAGCTGCCAGGTGAAAATTAATGACAGATAGGTCTTGAGGTTCAGGCTGTCCACACACCGGGGGGGAAGAAACCGAGGATTTGAATACCTCGAATCACCAGGACGGAAATTCTTCAAAACGGTCATAGCTGTGCGTGCTATACAAGCACGTGATCAATAGGGTAAAACTGACGACCGATCGAGAGACAAACATTTCGATAGTTGTTGGCTGGTTCAACTGGGGGCAAAATTCATATAAGTACGTTAAACTTGATTTCCAGAAGTATAGTGACAAGACTTATATAAATTCTTTTGGTACTTGATTTATATTTACAGGTGGCTGAGAAGAGGATGGGAGATGTGACGGCACCTACAATGTCACCCCTCGTGGGTGTATTTTTAGGTCTTGTTGGTGGGTTCCTTGTTCTCCTCCTGGTTGCAATTCTTCTCACCCGACGGGCCAGGTCCAATGGGTGAGTTATTTTTACTCACAAATGTCCTTACATTTTGTTTGGGACAAAAATATTTTTTTGAATGCTTGATCAAGCGTAAAATGTTTCTGTAAAAAGATTTGAAATTGAAACACTCAAAAAGCCTCATTTGACAGTAGCTGTAGAACAGAACCCTGTGTTAGCATTTGACACAATTCATTAGGTTGTGAATGTGAGATAAGATCATCTTTCTGATGAAACAACGATGAATGGACGTGAATTACGTCATCACTCTCGAATCAGGACTTGACACTCTGAAACAGTAAGACAAAAAGGCTTAGAAATGCAACTTTGGTTAAAACAGATATCTAGGTGCACTAGTTAGATGTTGGAGAAATTGGTGTTTCGAAATATCCTTTCATCTACATAAAAATTTAGCTGTGGAGTTTTCGAAACCTGTTGGATTTTATCCTTGCTCGTAGTTTGACTTTGACTCAAAACGACATTTTAATTCTTCAAATAACTCGCAGTGTATCAGAGTGTTGTAATAGCCTTTGTTGTGATACTTCCATCCGACATTTTAGTAAAGATTCAATCTGGTAGATCTGCACGTGAACGCTGTGGGACGGTTGTAGTTCTAACGACCGCAGAATCCTACTCGTGTCTTACAGGCGCGTGTACGGTATCAAGAAACGTACGAAGATCTTATTTGTTAGAAGAAAATAATAAGAGAAAGAAGGAAAAATAATTAGGACTAATATATTATATACTGTATTTCAGTAATATTACTTTATATTGTGTAGTCTTGAATTGATTATTCGTAATCCTAATCTAGGGACTTTCACAAAAATGGTGTCAATAATTGGCTGTTAGGAGACGTTTCAAGTAATTATTTTATCTTGAAAGTATGAAGGAAATTGTACACTAGCTTTTAGTCACAGAAGTTTATAGTTTTATCTGATTTGCTACGATGTTCCACGAGTAAGTGTTCAATTTTAAGGACTACATAATCTATAATCTATCTAAGTTCAATTGTTTAGGACTATGTTATTCTTATGACAGCACGTTTAAATTCTTATGACAGCACGTTTAAATTCTTATGACAACACGTTCAAATTCTTATGACAGCACGTTTAAATTCTTATGACAACACGTTTAAATTCTTATGACAACACGTTCAAATTCTTGTGACAACACGTTTAATTAAATTATTGTGACAACACGATTAAATTCTTATGACAACACGTTTAAATTCTTATGACAACGCGTTTAAATTCTTATGAGTTGTGCAAATTTAAGAATACTGAACACGTTTAAATTCTTATGACAACACGTTTAAATTCTTATGACAACACGTTTAAATTCTTATGACAACACGTTTAAATTCTTGTGACAACACGTTTAAATTCTTGTGACAACACGTTTAAAATTCTTGTGACAACACGTTTAAATTCTTATGACAACACGTTTAAATTCTTATGACAACACGTTTAAATTCTTATGACAACACGAAAAAATTCTTATGACAACACGTTTAAATTCTTGTGACAACACGTTTAAAATTCTTGTGACAACACGTTTAAATTCTTATGACAACACGTTTAAATTCTTATGACAACACGTTGAAATTCTTATGACAACACGTTTAATTCTTATGACAACACGTTTAAATTCTTATGACAACACGTTTAATTCTTATGACAACACGTTTAAATTCTTATGACAACACGTTTAATTCTTATGACAACACGTTTAAATTCTTATGACAACACGTTTAATTCTTATGACAACACGTTTAAAATTCTTATGACAGCACGTTTAAATTCTTATGACAGCACGTTTGAAATTCCCCCTGCCATGTTGAAAGAATTTGTTTCCTCATCGATGTGAAAACATATCACTAGAGAATGGAAAACCTTTTTATTTAATTTTGTTTCATTATTGTCATTGCCATGTTTTTTTTATACAATTTTATCACGGAATTCTTGTTCGTTCTTAAATATGTAATTATTTTATTTTTCATTTAATTAAGATATAAATGTTCTCTGTTGATCGAACAATGGAAATTTGTGTAGCGTCCATGCTTTGTATTCTTTGAATTGGCTCACTGGTCGAGCAAAATGCAACGTTTTGTGATTGTCTTGACACGCAATATGCAGCCGGCCATGGGCTGAAGCATCAGCTTTAGTTTTTGCAAGAACCGTCGCTCACACTAGTCTAGTCATCTTCTTTAATTGTTGATAGAACTCGCAGCCTTGTGCAAGTTTTGTTTACTAGAATTGGCACGGACAAACATTAAAGACTCTGCTATACGACGCAGCACAACATATCTGTTATGAGCATGAGTAGTTGTGGGATAATTTCATGCGACATTTGTAATTATCGCTTGGAAGTTTTAGGTAGCGACATCAGCAATCGTACAACAGTGAAAGTGCTGAGATTGCTTTATTTGCAGGAAATCTAACCTTCTGTATGAAAAGAAGTACAATCGTTGCTATTAAAAATGCATTTGACACACCAGTCTGATTTTCTAAAAACATCCTCAGTGAAATAACAAACACCGGAAAACCGTGAAATAAAAATTGTAAAGAAAATGACTACGGCGAGCAAATTCTTCTGACACAAGAAAATGAATGCTAACATTGAATTAAAATAATTTTTTTTATACTAAATTACACTTTTTGCATCTATTTTGATTTGTCAGCTCAAGCAACGAATGAAGGAACTTTTAAAAGACATAGCACCGATTTTTTGTGAATAAGTAGCAGGGTTCTCTTATTCCTAAATCATTGGCGTTATTTGCCGAGTCTATGGCTGAAAAATTACAAGTTGGAAAGGAAGGTTTAAAATTTTTGGTTTGAGCTCGTTGATTAAAATGAGGTTTTTGGTAGTGGTCTGCTAGTTCTATGACTGATCCCGGTTTTGGGAGTGGCCTTCTAGGTGTATGGTTGATACCGAAGGTTTTTGGAGTTGTCTGCTAGTTGTATCGCTGATACCGAAGAACTCTGACGGATCCTTGCTTGTCGAGCTGTGCTCTGTGTAGGAATCATTGTAGGCTTCGCACTGAAACTTATTTTTAGCCTCTAATGAACTTTTTCCCATTTTTCAAACCGTAGGAGCGACTCCTGCAGCTGCATCCAGGGCAGCGAGGGCAGTATTGATTTAACGATGCCTGCCAATGAGGACCACCACCAGTTTAGTCTACGGGAAAGTCACGCCACTACCGAGTGCTCCCAGCAAACTCTGCCCGGCAAAAATGTAAACACGCAACCTCAGGTCCAAAGAAACAAAAGCGACAGCATCACGAGCTTGCAGCAGCATTTTAGGGCCCACCATGTTCAAGATGAGGACGAGGAAGAAGAAGAAGGGCCAGATCTTGTCAAAACTTCGAATGGTAAGTTCGTCTTCATTGAATGCTTTGTGATAGTTGTGTTCACTTGTTTTAATTTTGATCCTACTTTTGCTCATCATTACTGCAAAAATCTGAGTTTGTATGCATTTTGTGAAGTAAAGGTAGTTTAATTTAGTTTCAGTGGTATTAGAAAACACGTTTGTCGGTATATATTATACGAGCAGCTCAATAGCTTATTGCATTTAAAGTGAGTAGAGAAATTGAGTCTAAATTATTTGGCAGAAAACTTTCATTCAAATGACACATTATTAGAAAGGATAATAATATTTACATCTTCAGTACCTCACAAATTTTAGGATATATTATTTGTCGTCTATCTGAGTTCATTTATCCATTTCGTTTCCATTACCTCCAATTTCATTCGTGGACCTTAGCCATTGAAAAAGTTCTCATCATTGAATGTGCTTGAGAAGATTATTGACTTGTTTCTTGTAAACTGATGTTAGCTCTTCTGATTTTGTTAACAGAAACTTCCCAGCTTCTTGGCTTCGGCAAATGTCCGGAAATTGTTCCTGCTAAGAGGCCTCCATCTTACATTGAGAGTACGAAGGTAGGTCGCTTGAGATGGTTGCTTCACTCTTTCTTACAGAACTGGTTTGATTCAACATTTTGATTGCGACGTGCGCCACAGGTGGTTACGGAGGGGATCTTCATAATGCCACTGACCGACCAGTGGTCACAAACTCAATTGCCATGAATACCTATCCAAAACCATGTAAACGATGGCGAGATACAGTTTAAGGTTGTTATTTTCAAAATTGGTCGCAACAATAGACTTTAAATTTCAATTGAATGGTGAACTATAATTTAACACAACCTGGTCAATCTGTTACTCGTAATATTAAGAAAAATGTTTGAACGGTAAATTTTCCTCTGAAATTATAAGCTGCTTCGAAGATTTAGAAGCAACTTCTTTCATTAGTGGCCTGCTAATATGACTCTTCCTTCAACGTCAACTTTTGGTGCAGTAATTATTTTATTTATCTGTCATGTAGACCAAAGACAGAACTTTTACTTCCAAGTGTAACTTTGAAATGAGTATTGAGTGATGGAAAATGAGTGGGAACATGACAGACAAGGCCTAAGTTCAAATCTTATAACTAATCACCCGAACCTCAGCCGCAGACGATGACCAAATTTTACTACTTGAAAACTTTGGAATAATGCAAAATTATTGGTTGTTATTCAATGCATTCAGGGCGAAAAGGCAGTAAATTCAATAAACGAAAATGAAAGATCACTATCTATTCCAACGTTCCGACACTTTAACTTGGGTAACTTTTTATGAGAGTAACAGAAAAACTTGTTGCCCTCAAATTTGATTAAAAATTTGATTACAAGATTTGTTTTGTAATCTTTATATATTTAGTTTCATTTTGTTATTCCTGTCCAAAGTACTTATATATATGATCATTCATGGTACGTTGTTTTATGTCTACTGGCTTTTGGAGACTAACATAAGCGCCATGACAAAATCTTGGTCGCCTGTTGATTTTCGAGTTCCAGTTATATACAATGGTCATCTATCGGCCTTCAAAGTTTTGACAAGTTTTATTATATGCCATGACGGAAATGGCATCAATCTTTATTCAGAGTCGGCGAGGAATAGATTTGTTTCATGGTTACTACACAACGAAAAGACGAATGCAAGACGACTCCGATTGGTAAAATACTCTCTAGCATTTGGTCGGACAACCGGTGAAGGAAGTAACAGAATGCTGGTGTTTCACACCCCAGTACTATTCAGGTCTACCAACTATGGAACTTATCCGGCACAATCATTCCCTCAAGGGTTAATTCAAGGTAAAATTGTGGTTGGAAGAAAACTATAACCGATGACGACCAACACCGTGTATACGGAATTGTTGTACGAAATTACTTTGCATTAAGCATGGAACTACTGCGAAACGTCAATGGGGGCTCTTCTTTTGCTGTTTCTGAGCGAACTCTTCATAGGGAGCTCCATGCATGGAGTAGAGTGGCTCGTAAACGGTCGCCAATAACTCCTGCCTACAACACTTCTCTTATAAAATAGGCCAAAGCACATACACATTGGGCTGTTGAAGAATGGAAGAGCGTCATGTGGTTCGATGACCCACAATTCTGTCTCCATAGCAATGATGGCCACCGTCGTGTTCATCGAAGACCTCAAGAAGTCTTCGAGGAGTGTCTGTCACGTTCTGGGGCTATTTCAACATCACAGAAATGGGTCTTATAGTTGAAATGGCTGTCAAACTGAGCCAGCATGGCTATATTAAGCCGTTACATAACTAAGGTAACTTTATCATTCTCAGTATATCTGAATAAAGAAAATTATGCTGCTTGACCATCTTTCAAGCTAGAACTGTTGGATGTATAGGGCTAGAACTATGATTAATTTATCATTCAGGGTGCGTCAAGCATTCAGACTGGTCCGATAAGTTCACTGACGAAAACCCAATAGATAATTTGTGGGACCTCTGAAAACGACCGGTTGGACGTCGTGAAAATCGTCCTTGTACTTCAACCGCACTTAGAGATCAGTTGATGCAAGAGTGGTCTAAAATCCTCCAGGTGTATATTAGGAGACTTGTAGACTCAATGCCATTTAGAATTGCCGCCATTTCTCATGCTCGTAGAAACCCTACACCAAAATGGTAGCAGAGGGAGAATTTTTGTCTGGAAAGCTTATTTACTTTTCATACGCATTCATAAGCCCTATCCATTCATTCTAATTAACTTTTGTACACAAGCAAATATCGTTTTAGCTAAATGGCTTTAGTCCTGGTTTCATTTTGTAACGAAAGCTACTATACTCACGAAACTCAAAGGAACAAAAATCAATTATAGAAATATTTCACATTTATGGAAAAGATTTGCATCGTACAACTCATTTCTTCCAGTGATGTCAACTTAAAAAAGCTCTTATCTCTTTAAGTGCTCATTTCACGATCCATTTTATGAGAGCTACGCCATTGAATCGAGCATTTAATGGACACTTTAGTTTCTTCTGCAAACCGCTTATTGGATGTTAATACTTAAAGTCAGATGCAATTTAATGCTTTAGGTCGTTTAATTTTCACCGTGAACACTTGCACGAATCTTTATGGTACATTTGAAATCCAACGGAGTAAATGTAGTTCGATTTAAAAGTTAACACTTAAACACCCACATTCTTCAATGTTTACCGGTTCACACATAATTTACTGATATCGATCACTTGAGCGTGAATGTAGTCAAACACACATTTGTGAAAGTTGAATACTTTTTTGTCAGACCGTTTTCGTTCTAAAGTTAAAACCAGCACACAGGTACGCTAAGTATTCAATCTTTGAAATAAATGTACCCTGATTTACGTAAACCACTTCATCAAACTTCAAAATGAGATATTATCTGTCATTCGTCAATCGGCACCTTTTTACGTTTGTAAAATGATAATTGCTCCCTAAAATCATTCATTTCACAGAACGCATGCTATTCGAATGAGCAACTAAAATTTACAGTACTGCTTATGAAGATGCTTTTTGGTTATTTTCTTTCGTCTGTAGATCACAAACCCAACTGAAATGACCTCTTGAGTCACAATGACATGAAGGGATGTTAAGGGTTACTAATGTGAGGAAACACGCATGCGGGTTTTGAAAAAGCTGACTTTAACATTTCTGAATGATGTATCATTATTTATATTTCATGCTAGCACTAACAAATGTACCAAAAATTATTTAAATTTCTGCTTACAATGATAAAAATTGCACTAATTTACACTAACGAGCTGTGCTTTTAAGTTTTTACGGTTATTCAATTCAATCTATTCTGTAAATCAATCATCAATTGTAATTCACATGTATAAATTACTGTACATACTCTCATGTGCTCGTGTACTTCCCTTCGCAGGGTATGATCACCCCGACCCAAGTACTGAGCCAAGCGTCTTCTCCAGGGTTGAGCCACGACTCTTACCTCGAAAGTCCGAGTCCTCATCGCCTCCCGCACGATGAAAGCTTCGTATAGGTCACACGAAGCTCTTATTTCAACGGCGACAGTCCAACGTATTCTTAACTTATCCCTAATAGTTCACTCACTGGTAGTCTAATGCATGAGGCGGTCAAGCGCTCTGAAATTCTAACCGAACGATTTCCTGTACTCACTGATGCAGAACCCCACATGAACGTCGTTGCTCGTTGATCGTTCGCTATAAATAGCATGCATCTGCTCGAACTTAAAGTGTTATTTACATTCTGAGACTGAATTACAGAAGGCTGATCGTGTCTATTTTGTCATAATTTGTGCTGCTGGGTAACCGAATTAGCGATGACGCTATTTACGGTTCCATCACTGTCTTGGTGAAACAAATAACCAACCTTGCTCCATGAGGGGAAAATGTGAAACTTTGAATTGTGTTAAAAAATACTTAAACCAGCTGTTTATGCTGTTTTCATACTATTACGCGCTTTCATTTTTGTTAAAAAATTCTTTCATCGGAAGAAAAGGGGTTATGCTATTGCGAACATTTGGTGAACGGCTGTAAAGACTAACCGAGCCCAAAAGTTATTCGCTCAGCCTGTTGCTGAAACCCGATTCTAAATTCAATATTTTTTCGGGTCTAAACATTATTTTTTACATCAAGAGCTACATGTCATCTGATACCTTGAATGAAAGCACACTCACCGGAAAGCGAGCAATAACCTCGATCTCCCGAAATTTCGACATTTGCGTGCGAGAGTGTGCAGCTGAATTAATACTCTGCAGCAACTCTGGGTCTGGCTTCGGGAAAGATTGTTCGGCTACAGGTCCCATGGAAGCTAGCGAAGAGGCAGCATTGCGATCGTAACCCAAAATTATCGAGCTTGCATTCTATCGCACACTATTGACGTTTACTGAATTTTAGAAACATGAAGAATTAAGTTGCGCTGGGAGTAAATGTGTAAATAGGTTTTTGTACTTGATTTTGCCGAAATATATATTTGTATACTTGCCAAATTTTACAATACGGGATACGGATTGATTCCAGCTCTGTATATATGTATAATCGTCCGCTTATTCGAAGTCGATCAGAATGACTCACATTTTGAAGAAATTCAATGATAAGATCTCATTATCAAGTATGGTGGTTTCTGATTATCGTTTCATACGCTATGGATAGCATAACAACATATATGTATTTTGAACTTCTCTCTGCATGAAGGAATGACTGCTAATCCAGGTCCTTTCAATGGTTTCTACAACATTTCCTGTTCATGGGGAAATGAATTTTCTCTATAAATGGGGCAGCTGTAGCTACATACACATGGACCGCTAAAATCATAGATGTCCAGGTGAAAAGGTTAGGCTGGGAACACACAGCACAAATTAGAGGTAAAAAGTAGTATCAACAAACTATGTTAGTCTACTTTAGTGTCATAACATTGATACAGTTTGATTCCGAATAACATAGAAATGAATGAACGCAATCCTACGGTGAGCGCAGGGACCAAAATTGGAATCCACTACATTGAGTAATCAGGAACTTGTAATTTCGCATCAAACGTCGCCGCAACCTCGGATGCTGCTTAGAATATTAAGGTTCGCAAGAGGTCCTCGCAGCATCAAGTACGTAGCATCGTTTCTCAGCTACGTCGCTCGGGTACATCGAGTTCAAATGGATGCTAAACATATTTTTTCTGCATATTAGTCGCCCGACCTTGACGGGGCGCCAATAATGCATGCCCCGAAACGAGGAACATTTGCACTCCCTCCGGGTCTACTGAAATCTGGACAATGTCGAAGAGTTTGGAACTGTGTTATCTGATGTTAATATTGGGTGTTGTAAGTTGTGGTATTCATTTTAAGTTGCATTCATTCTTACGTAATATTTTTAGATATATCACTTCCCCTACGAACTCAATGTTTTCCGAAATGTATTTTTAAAATGTTCAAACTATATCAGACTAACGATTCAAAACTTATTTTTTCCCTTAACATCAAATTTTCGTCAGTCTAATCATAAAAAGTAATTGAATTCCTTTTTCTGATTTTAAGGAATTCTTCTTTATTGCAGTAGAATGGGATTTCCCCATTTAAAAAAGTGAAAATTGTCCAAGAAGATTCAATCCTAAAAATTATTTGAATATTGTACATTTTGTAGCTTGAAACACTATTAAATGATAAGCGTGTCTCTCATGATCGTGAATACTCTCCAGGTGGAATTAAGTTCCAATATACTCATAATTGCAAATTCAGCTTGCAAAATATGTATGAAATTCAATTGGAGACAATTATACACATCGCAATATGGCTGAACTTGTTTCTGAATTCAGAAATCATCATTACCATGGTATTATAACCCATTATGTAAATTTACTCCTAATGATTTGGAGTATGGATCGGTTACGCAATTTTTGAACAGTTCGACAGTTTATTACCGAAGGGTAAAATCAATTAAGAAAACGAATTATCGTAGGCAAACATTTTTTTCTAAGGGCTTCTGATTATTTAATTATAAATGCTACCAATGTCAAACTTATCAACTTACATCGAACATTATTCACTATGTAAATGGGCTCCATATTTTCTAGATAAATGAATAATAATACATCTATGGACTACAGCTCTATGTTAGCGCATAAATATTATATAAAAAAACTTTGGTGCAACCCCAAGTTTAAAAATCCTAATAAAACTTTCCGTTTAAATTTAAAATAATTTCAGAGCGCCTATTTTACTACAAAAATCTTCAAATTTAAACTTATCCCAAGACATAACTAGGGTTCGGAGAGAGAATCTTATTTCTATGGTTTTGTTAACTACATTTATTAGCGCTATTGTCTTAATATTATTGCATTAACGCTTGTCATTAGTTACAGATGGTCCTAAATAAAGTAAAAAAGGCCTAAAAATCTGTAACAAAGTCACCTATATCAGTTAGCAGCATTTATCAATTTATGTAGGTATCAATTATAGAGGTTAATTATGATATTTTTGGCCTCATTTTCTTCTTTCTCGCGTTTTCATTCGCATGCACTGACTTGAAAAAAAATATATATTAAATTGTCATAAATAAATTAGGTTACTCAGCAGAAAATTCGGGATAAAAAATTTATCGCTAAAAATATTGATTAGTCCCGATTCAATAACACTATCATATTAGTAGAACATTCTTTTTCTTCCATTACCTCACTTGAACACTAACCTAAACTAACGATCGGTTATGGTTCATTTCGAAACCGAAATATCCTCCAATATCCTGTTGCGCGTACATTCATTTGGATGAAATGTCAGTAGGGAAAGTGAATTTGTCTTCTGAAACATTTATTTGTTCACTAAAATTTATTTAATTTCGAAAAGAGGGTTCTCGAAGAAACATAGTAGACGGCTTGATAGAAATTGAAGTCCATTTACGTTATAAATGCCTTCACCTTAAAAAGCTGAAAGTTGTTAATAAAATTTGATTAGGAATGTAATTCTATCGGATTACATAGCTGGAACCTTTACTCCAATTTTTTCATTTAGTCCAATTTTATCCCTCTCCTACGCACAATTATTCAGCCTCAAGTTTTAGGGGATTATCGTTTTTCAAGAATCATCATGATTGATATCTTGAACCATCACCAAAATCCCAGTGCAGGTCCTACTGAGATCTTATCAAGCATTACAACAATCCTTTAAAAAAATAATTTTTAGATTAATTTTCCAAGCGAATTAAGAGAACTCCTCACTCGTGATACTCGTAAGAATTCGCTTTTAAAGCTGGAGTGTTCGATTTAAAACTCATTTGCTATTTGATCCTCAGCCCCACTTTGATCTAATGAATCAAATTGAATTGTAAGACCTTTTCGACGAAAAGAGACTAAATAAACTTCGATCGGGACAGGCACAGGATCACTCTAAAAAATAACTATTTCTTGACTTCGAATGTCAAAACCAGAATTAAGTAAAAATAGCATGCTGTACTACCTGATTGAGAGTTACTCGTGACACAAGTAAGGTTTCATTATTACACTGTGTCGTGTAATGACAAACTCAATAACTCCACAAGCATTCCGAAAGTGGGCACACTGAACAAAGAAATTTGTTAATTACATATGAACAGCCCTTCATCGCCGATTTCGCCAACGTAGAATAAAAGCCCATCGAAAGGTCTAAAAATTATCTTGTGTTACGGTAGCGCCTCTTTTCAACTTTTCTTCACTATTGTCACTCATCGTAACTTAATGTATTTATTTCTTTATAAATTTTCCACTTGTGGCACAGTGGGTGTACAACTTTCTCTGTTGTATGAAATTAAGCATCTCATGAAGGTTCTCTTCTGGAATTTATTTTTTACTATCTTTTCTATTTACTTATTCCTTTGCTTCCTAAGCTTCTTGTTACTTTTTTTTTAAACTGTATCCCTCTACTGCAGCTAATTCTCCGTTTTACTCATCTGATTCATAACCTTGACCACTTCAGCGACTCTTATAGCATGAATAATATTTCTCAGGTTTCTTTTTTAATGCAGAAACTGCCCAACTAAAACTGCTCTACTGATAATTAAGTGATACGCTTTCAGCTTCGGCTCTCTTGATTACTTTTTCAAGTAAAATTTCCACTATTATGAAGGGATGAAAAAAATAATCATATAACAACATTTAAGATGCTTAACACTCTCTGTCCAATGTCTTCGCGGCTACATAGCTAAAAGTTATGTATCTGAAAAGTTATCAAATCCCATGCATGAGCATGCGATTAATGAATAAGGCTTTTGAATCAGGAACGCTATGCGTTAAGTATAACTAACTGTTTAATGGTAGTATTGAATGTAGCCACTCGACAACACAATGTGTTACCAATGCACAACCTAAGCCCTTGTCACATTCTCGGTGGATACGCGCTCCTACAGCGAAATCCAGTCTAACTTCGTCGATGAATTACCAGAACTTTGATATCTAACCGTTGGATGCGCCACTATGGAACCGAGTCTTATTTGATTCGACGAAGGTGGACTGGAAATAATGCTTCGAATGCCTAATATATTTGTGTGCGCCTCGTGTTGAACTGATACGGTTTAGTTTTCATTAGCAATCGCACCAACACAATCTCATCGTAAGAGATTTCTGAGTGCGATGAAATGCTATTCACTATTTCTCAAATTGGATAATTGATTATGTTGGTACGGGATGGTGAAGACCGATAAAGAGAGGAAAAGTAGTGACAGAATAACAGAAATTAGTGCAATGGCATGCTTGATTCTGAGCTTTCCACGTCGAAAAAGTGTGTGGGTCAATCGAGTTCGATGGGATAGATTGCATTTTTTTGATGTTGTTTATCAAAATATTATATATGTATATAATTAGAAAGACCTTTCTATGTATAAATTTCTTTTGTTGAAATCATATCTGAAATTGAAATTCATTATAAATGTATATTTTTTATGTAATAAAACACAATCTATATCACTGTTGTTTCCGTCGCCCCGAATAAACAAAGTAGAGCGGAATTAAGGAGTTTACTTCGTGCAAATAACCATTTTGAAATTATAAAATTAAGATAATAGATAATTATCTCATTATTCAAAGCATTTGGGTCTCCTGAAATAGCGAAACTTAGGTTTCACTGACATTACTTATCATGACTTAACGTTGACCAACCTTACGTTTCATTCAAATTATACACCCAAATTCCTCCCAAAAATAATTCACAACAATTTTCATCTCAATCTTTCATCTATCATAACATTATTTGAGCAAGTATAGTCTCAACTAAATTGAAGTAGACTTGGCAAACAAAACTTCAGTTTGTCAAAGTACACCAGGATACTCTACTTTGTTCAAGTCCTCGTGGAGCTTTGAAAAACAACGAAAAAGTTGAAATCATGAACAGCCTGGCACAATCATGCTGTAAATTTTTAAACGTCGCGTACCAAACTCTCTTATGAGTGACCTTAAACTGTCGTGTGATCTTTCGGGTAAAGTCAAAACAAATCTCTGAAAACAATATTCAAAGTCAAGTAAATTCGTATCAATGAAAACGAGTTACGTGAGATAAAAATATATTATTGCAACAACATCGACGATAGGGGAACGCAAAATTT